>QOCX01000747.1:56475-78735 GCA_005959815.1 Sarcophaga bullata
AAATTCATTACTGTTATTTATGGAATTCATTATTGTAATATAAAAATATAAAAATGATCCAACAAATGGGTTTAGTAATTATAAATAAAGTTAATCAGGCCAGACGCGTTAGTCACTTATGAGTGTAGACCAATTTAATATTATCCGAACTAGTAATTACATGGAAAGCTATAATATCCAACAACAAAATCAAAATCTAGATGGTAAGGTAAATTTTACCATACAGCCTCTAGATCAGAATTACAAATAATAACAATTAATATCGGTAGACAGGTGCTGAAGAGATTGGTTGATACTGGTTCCGACACAAGTATTATCAATCTAACGGCCCTTCTTGGCCTAATCGAGGTTACACACTGCATTATTACACCGATACCAAAAGATCTATGTCAATAGTAAATAAAACCTTCATAATTTTTGTCGACAAATTCCAAAGCATGCTGTATGTTTTCCACAAATGGACGGAAATGCAGAACTCTAGTTTCTAGTTTTCTGTCTATAAAACACAAAGTAAGAAAATTCGTATTCGATAGTGAATTCAATAACGCTAATGAGGCTAAAGAGTGTATTGAGTTTCACTTGACCAATCCAAATAGCCATACCGGCAATGCAGACATCGAAAGACTAAGAAACGCTTTAACTGATATAATAAGAAACTTGAATATCGAAGAAAAAATACCAATTAAACAAACATTAATACCAATTAAACACATGAACAAAGCCATTTACCACTATAATAATACATAGCATATTACTATAAAGTGTACTCCATTTGCCATGGACAACAACAGATTGATAATGAATAAAGGAAAGAAAATTGCAAACGCAAACACCTATAGAGAAAAGTATTCTGAGATTGGACAACAGGGATTTATTAAGGATTATAAGAGTGTCAGACATAAGGAAGAACATAAATTTGTAAAGAAAAAGTTAGAACGAATACATACAAGCAATATTAAAAGACCTCTAAAATTTTCATACCTTCATGATAATATTTCTGCTATCAAAAATACACCTAATGGCATCAACCCTAACAATCCACTAACTAATGAAAATGGATATGCACCAGTTATCCTGTTTGATACAGAGATCATTAATGAAGCAAAAATATTCTACATCTTATAAAACCAAAAAATATTTGAAACGTACTGTTGTATCTTTAAAAATACACTGAATTGCTGGGAGAAGAATATAGAAATATATAGAATGAAATTCAAATTGCTCAAAGCTAAAGTTAACAATTCCAAGACAGAGTCGGAAAAAACGTGGGCTCATGAATGTAATGGGATCTGCACAAAAATGGTTGTTCGGACTTATGGACGACGAGGATCGAGAAAATATACATACACACCTAGAAGTGACTAATGCTAATAATCACAACATTATTGAAGGCACTAATAAGTAACTATAACTATTAACCAGCATTTCAATAAGAACATCTTATTACTCAAAAGTAGCACAGCAGGAGATAAACAAAAAATACAATACGGTGTACAGAAATCATAACATCAGATATCTGAGAGGTTACATTTTCTTAGTCTTATTATACAAAAATCATAAGAAGTCGCCGTAGTCTAGTGGGTAGTGTGTTGGCTTATTAGACGAAAGGCCAGGGTTCGTATCCCCGGTCAGACATCAAAAACGAAATATGAAAAAATATTTCTTCGGCGGCTTCCTCTCAGCAGATTTCTGGCAAAAACTCTGAGAGTAAATAAAATTGCCATGTAAAGTTTCTCAAAAATCTGTCGTTCGGAGTCGACTTTAAACTGGTCCCGCCACTCATGTATAAAATTAACACACACAACATAAGTGGTGTGAGAAGCTAGGCCGTAATCCTGACTGAAGGGTTGTAATGGCCAATTATGTATGTTATGTATGCATAAGATCAGTTATCTGAGAGGTTACATTTTCATAGTCTCATTATAAAAATAAAGATTTTGGAAGAAAAGATTGATCAGATTCAGGATAATATAACATCCGTAAAATACAATTTATTCCACCCATCAATACTGACAGCCGAAAAAATAGAAACGGATAATATCGATAAAGATATCGATTAGCGATAAAGATTCCAGATAGTTATATTCGCAGCATGGTTAAGTTAATTAAACCATTAAAAAATAAAGGCCATAGGAAATAGACCAAAACAAAGAATTTGTAGTGGAAATTGATGACATTACCTATGTATACGAAAAATACACATTGTGCAAAGGTCTAAAGAAGAGTATAAACGGCATCTATTATAATAATTGTTATTGGATTCAGAATAATAAAACTAGAATAGAATCGCTTACCGATGATACAGTTTATACAATTTATATTTATTGATAATAAACAAATCATAGGGTTAAATAGTAGTTATATACTTACATTTAATAATTGTGCCGTAAACATAATGTATATTCAAATAAAAAAATATAATTTAAAGAAAGATTTTGTGAAACCACCAACATTTAAGAAAACTTTCACTTATAACTTAACTTTTAACGAATTTGTACTGGGACATTTAGAAAATGTAAAAGAAATTAAATAAATAAAATTAAAAATTATATAATATTGTACATCGGTCCAATTGTTATAATGTTTTTGATAATGTTAGTAACCATAATACTGATAATAATATGCATAAGAAAAAAAAGAAATTTTAAATTATTAAGCAATAATTTTAAAACACAAAACAAAGTGTCTGACCGATAGCAAAACTTTAAAATTATTAAGCAATAATTTTAACATAAAATTATTAAGCAATAATTTTAAAACACAAAACAAAGTGTCTGACCGATGTCAAAACTAATAAAACAACTGAGCAGTAATTTTAAGTATAAACAAATATGTAGACTAAGCAAGGATTTATATACCCCAAAGTGGTGTTGCCCAATAATAAGTTAAGCGACAATTTTAAGCAAAGTTTATTGGCACTAAAAGAAGTGTTCTTATTATATAAAAAAATTTATAATGTAAAATAAACAAATAGCTAATACTATGAATATTGTAGCTTGGTTCGATTTTTTTTAAGAGAAAAATAATCTTTTTCTTTAGAAAATAACAAAGTTAATTTTGTCTTAAAATAAAATCCAATCAATAAAGTTGTCTCTAGTATATGTAGATAAAAATAAGATAATTTTAAAACTGTTTTATTCCGAATTCGATTCACGCGCAGTTTCTTCTGTTCTGTGCAAAAGCATATTATTGTGAAAAACGTTATCACATTTGCGTATAAGTGTGGCAGTTCTGCAGGCTTTAAACTAATTAACATACGATTTATTTAAATTGCAGATTTGCTAGTTAGAGAATAAAATTAAAATGGTGCTAAATAATACAAATGACCAATCTTTAATTGCGAATAATATTGATCTATTTTATGTTCATAAAAACAGTAAAATTTGTTTTATTAATATCTCATGTTCATTATTGTATGGGAATACTTTTCTGTGCGCATTATTTGCCAATTTCGTGCACAGTTTTGGTTTTTATTTGTGATTCTTTGTAAACATTTACATTTATTGGCGGCAAAAATTTATTCGTTCATAAATGTGCTAAAATGTTACAGCATTTTTTTTTTACAAAGCAGTACAATATTACTTTGCCTTGTAAACAAGGGTACGTTCGTAAATGCAGTAGTTGTGCGACTCTGCAGCATAATAAAAATAAAATGTTCATAAATGCAAATTTTTGCAAATATAGCAACAGTTTGATTTCAGTTGCTATAGTTTGCGGTGAAACATTTCTTCGACAAAATTATAGTTTTGTGAAATAAAAGCTAATAAACAAAAAGAAATTTTCTTTATTTGCAGAAAAATGGAAAAGTAGTAAAATTTAACTGATATTGTTATAGAAAATTTTAATTATTTATATTTTTAGTTCCGAGGAAGTTTTAACATTTAACATACAAAATATTAATTTTTTTCCTTATTCTTTTTTATTTTCGGCGGCTTCCTCTCAGCAGATTTCTGGCAAAAACTCTGAGAGTAAATAAAATTGCCATGAAAAGCTTCTCAAAAATCTGTCGTTCGGAGTCCACTTTAAAAAACTGTAGGTCCTGCCACTCATGTATAAAATTAACACACACAACATAAGTGGTGTGAGAAGCTAGGCCGTAATCCTGACTGAAGGGTTGTAATGGCCAATTATGTATGTATGTCATTTTAATTGAAAGCTGTCAGGTCCACCGTCTAACTTTTCAATAATATTTGTTATTAATTTTGGAAACATTTTTTTTAATTTTTGTAGAACGTTCTAAGAAGCAAATTCTGTTAAGTTATTGTGCAGTAGCAAAGCATCTGCAACAGCTGATCACGAAACAAAACTTGACATAACTGTGCATGAATTTGCTGAATTTACGAACGCAGCCCAATTTTCTTTACAATGTCGCAATGCAAACTACATTTATGAACTCAGCCAATCTTTCAAAAATGTCCCCATACAAATCTGTTTGATGTTTATCTAAAAATGCTTAGTATTCGTATATATTTGCGTTAACCAAATCGAAATTCTGGAATGTTTATCTTTTGTAAAAAAAAATGCATTTTATTCTGATGGCTTAGATCTTATGTTTGCAAGAAATTTGACATCTAAACTCTTGGCGTATTTCATTAATTATCATGTTAAACAACACAGTTTTAAATAATTCTACTTTCCCTGACCAATGGAAACAATCGAAAATCCTTCCCATTCTTTAAACCAACAGTTAGTGCAAGCCAGTTGCTATTTTTCCTTTCTTGAACAAAGTTATAAAATCATATAGCTAAGCAAATAAATTATTATCTGGAAGATAATAATTTCTTGTCTGTTAGGCAGTTATTTCTTACGAAATATAGGAACTAGTAAATGTAGTTGAGGATCTTAGGTCAAAAATGAATGAAAATAATATTGCATTATTAGTTCCTTATAAAATTTTACTCAAAAAATAATATACGATCGGCCAGATATTCTAGTTAAATGTAATTTCCATATGAGGTACAGCTTTTGGCTGGCTTCATAAATGCACTTTGCGTTGCAACATTGCAAAGAAGATTGTTTACAAGGCAAAGTAATATTGTATGGCAACACTGCTTTGTAAAAAATGCTCTAACATTTTAGTACATTTATGAACGCATAAATTTTTGCCGTTAATAAAAGTAGTGTACAAAGAATCATAACTAAAAACCATACACGAAATTGACAAATTATGCGCACTGAAAAGCATTCCCATGCAATAATGAACATGAGGCATTACCAAAACAAATTTTTTTATGAACACTATGTACTGTAAGATTTCTATTTCAAAACATAAATATTTTATTTGATTTGTGTTTTCTATTTCCCCATTATACATTTTAAAATAATATTGGTCTTTATTTTAATTTCCATTATTTTCGTTTTTCTCTATTAATTGAAGTTTATTATTATTTATAAAATCAAGTTTACTATATTATCCGCAGTTCTTTGATTAAGTGTTCTATATCTTTATTGAGTCCATCCGTGTCACCTTTAATATATATATGAATTAGGGATGCCAAACGAAATTGATTTTTAAAAATCTCTGGATTTCTCGGGACAATTTTGGATCAAAAAATTCCGAAATATCCTGGAACTTCCGTATTTTCTCTTAATAAATAAAAACTAAAGGCAATTGTTTTATTGAAAATTGCATTAATTTCCTTAGGTCTAAAAGTTAACATACTACAATAGATTCTGCAATTTTATTTGCGTTAGTAATTTTGGCTGTTATGCTCAAACAAAAAAATAATTTTCAATTATTTAATTTATTATTATGTTTGAACTTTATTATATCCACAAAATCCGTATTTATTTGAATAATGCCTTTATCATTTATTATGTATTGTTACGTTTTTACCTTTTAAAAACGTTTAAAATAGAAGGCTCGTAGATTGCAAATAAAAATAAAATAAATTTGTGTTTAATTTTAATAAAATCCTTTATTAATCACAAACTTTTGTGTGCCACTGTTCACAATTGATTCTAACAACAATTGCTTTATTTGTTATTCCTTTGTTTGCCCTTTGCGATACAATAACAATTATCACACAATTGTTCTGTAGATCTTTGTAACGGAGTCTTCAAACCACGATTGGTTTACTTCACACGCAACTTGTCTTCACACAAGACTGACTGAACTTCTACTCCCTGATCCTTCATGCTTTGCTTTGCCTTTTATATCACGACGTAAACAGTCTGATGAATGTTCTCTGCGAAGTCTATCTTCGCCTTCACGAGATTTCTATGAATGTAAACAACATGTTTACATTCATACATGTTTACTTGCTTGTTGTTGTAGGTTGTTTACTTTTTCCTTCAGCGTTGTTGTTGTTTGCTGTTTATGTGTTATCCCTTTTTCGTTGTATTGATGTTGTTGTTTTATTGTTTACTTGTTTATTCGTTAATGACATAAACAAGTAATTTATTGTTTTTGTAGCTTTTGTTTAACATTAGATGTTACACCGTTTCACTTTCGTAACATGCCGCCCACTTAAGACTGTTCGCCCGAATAGGCTCATTATCTCTTTTCCCATATTTCGCCAGTCGCTCTATGTGGACGACCTCCATTTTGGCTCGGGGGCTGTTAGCTTTCTGTATCCTGTACACGACATCGTTAACCTTTTAATTATTTTATAAGGTCCATCCCAGCTGGTTTGTAGCTTGGGAGATATCCTTTCTTCCGCGTTGGGTTGTAGAGTAGAACCAGTTGTCCTTCATGGAAGCCTTTCGTATTTGCTGCACGATTGTACCTGGCTTTCATCCTATCGCTGACCATTTTTATACGTGTGCGCACAAATTCATGGAGTTCATTTAGACTTTCCTGTTTTCCAGGGTATGTGGCATCCCTCTCTGTATCGGGCTTAACACCGAACTCCAAGTCACCAGGCACGTTTTTCTCGGTCCCAAAAATAACCTTGGCGGGGTGATCTAGATGTTGAATCATGGACACCCCTGATCGGTATGCTAGTAGAAACCTCGGAATGTGTTCGTCACAATCCTGCTGCTCGCTCACTACTTTCCGCAGGTATTCTTCTAAGGTTCGATTTAACCGTTCTACCATTCCGTCGGCTGTGGGTGGAGCGGTGTTGTTCTAGTCTTCTTGATACCGTACACCTCATACATTCCTTGATATCGTGACTCGAAATTTCTGCCTGATCGGATGTAGCTCTATCGGAACCCCGTAGCGGCATACCCAGTTGTTAACAAAAAAAATTAAACCACGTGTTCGCCTCTTGATTGGGTATGGCATACACTTCCGGCCATTTGCTGAATAATCCATCACGACGAGAACATATCGGTTTCCGGCATTACTGACAGGAAAAGAGCCTGCTACGTCCATCGCTATCCGCTCGAAAGGTGCGCCCGAGTTATATTGCTGAAGCTGACCTCGACTTCTTCTCACGGGACCTTTAGCTGCAATACACTGGCTACAGTTCGCGATCCAATCCGCCACTGCTTGCTGACATCCAACCCAATAAAACGTTGTTTTAGTCTCTCCAACGCCTTTGTCACTCCAAGATGTCCTCCGCTAGGCCATTATGGAATTCCGTTGAAACTTCTTTATTTTGGAGGAAGGCCACTATCAGTCGGATGAGGTCTTGCCATCAGCGCTTTCCCATTGTCGATATAAGCATCCGTTTATCACTTTTAAACTGTCCCATTGCGCCCAGTATGCTTTTGTAAGAGGACCTTCTGCGGATATCTCGTTTCTGGTAGGCCGTTTGTCCTCTTCCTTAGCTGCCATAATTTCGCTAATATTGGGTCGCTTCTTTGTGCTTCGGACCAGCCTTCGTTGGCTTCGATTTTGCGTTAGCCGGATGTCGATGATGGATTCCTTCTTCTCGGCTCTCACGCAATGTCTACACTCTAAATTGATGGTCGGCGTGAGAGAGCATCAGCATTCCCATGTTTTATGCCTCTTCGGTGTTCAATGCTGAAGTCGTAAGTCTGAAGGCGCTCATCCAACGTGCTAGCTGTCCTTCAGGGCTCTTGAATTGTAGCAGCCATCTCATGCGGAATGATCAGTCCTTAATAGAAAATGTTGGCCATACAGGTACTTATGGTAATGTTTTATGCATTCCAGCACTGCAAGTAGCTCACGTCGGGTCACACAATAGTTCCGTTCAGGCTTCGACAGTGTGCGGCTTAGTAGCCTACGACCTTTTCGCTACCATTGATCACTTGGGAAAGTACCCACCAATCCCATAACCGCTAGCATCACTGTCCAAAATGAATTTTCTCCTGGAACTGGATACGCCAAAACTGGTGCAGCAACACAATAGGTTTTTAGTGTCTGGAACGCCTTTTCCTGTGACTCACCCCATTGATACACCCTTGATTTCTTGGTGAGCTCATGCAAACTCGCAGCCACACTAGCAAAGTTAGGCACAAAGCGTCTGTAGTATGTGCATAGTCCCAAAATACTGCGTAATTTATGAAGATTCTGGGGACGAGGCACGTCCTTTACTGCTCGTATCTTATCCTCATCCGTGGATATGCATCTGCGGTAGCCAGATGCCCCAAATACTTCACTTGCTTCTTGGAAGAGTGCACATTTCTTTATGCTTAATTTCAGTCCGGCCATAGATATTCGCTGCAGAACTTCTTCCAGGTTCTTAAGGTGTTCGTTGAAATGTTCTGCCCATGACTATTATGTCATCGAGGTATTACCAGGCAAGTCTTCCAATGCAGTCCTTGAGTACTCGTTCCATTAAGCAGTTCGAATGTGGCCGGAGCATTGCAGAGTCCAAATGGCATGACTTTAAACTGCCACAAGCCGCCGTTTGCACTGAATGCAGTTTTCTCCCTTGTCTTTATCTGCATCTCCACCTGCCAATATCCGCTTTGTAGATCTAATGTGGAGAACCACTTTGTTCCAGCTAGCGTGTCGAGCGTGTCGTCATTCTCGGTAGCGGGTAACTATCCTTTTTAGTGACGTCATTTAGCTTCTCTGTAGTCTACGCAGAATCTTGTGCTACCATCTTTCTTTTAAACCAAGACTACAGGTGAGCTCCACGGACCCGATGACGGTTCAATTACCCCGTCCTCTTCATATCGTCGACTAGCTCCTTAACTTCATTACGCTTCGCCAGTGGTATGCTTCTGGGTGCCTGTTTTATCGGTCTCGCTTCGCCAGTATCTATTTCATGTTTTACCATGGCTGTTCTACCATGACTCTTTTTGTTTGTGGCAAAAGCGCAAGTGTACCTCCTTAGCAGCTTTTTGGCTTTATTTTTCTCCAGGAGGTGCGAGACCTGCTACCCATTTCTCCACATTTACCTCGAATTCCCGTTGGTCCTTGGCTGATATTTCGGCAGGTCTCAGCAATCGCTCGCTGCTTTATCACGGCATCTACTGGAGCACATTGGCCCACCTCAGAGTTCTTACAGATGCATTTTTCTTGGCCTGATAAATTCAGCACTCTCACTGGGACTATTCTCTGCTCGGTGGTTTTGACGAGGGCCTTTGCTGACAACAAATCCGTCTGAATTGCAGCTGGTTCACAACCACAAGCGGTTTTCTCACAATCTCCCTCACACGCGCCCATATCAACGATTCACTCTGCGGTGGTAATTTGTGTCGTTCGGCAGCAACTAACCTTCTGCGTTGCACCTGGTGTTTGTATTCCACGTCAAGAGGGATCTCTACATTTCACCAACTCATTATCTGTTGGCCCCATATTCAAATTGATGCCATGAGCTATCATAAAATCGGCACCAATGATTACCTCGTCCACAATATCGGCAACAATAAAGACATGACTTACACAAATGTTGGCTATAGTCACCTTCGCCTCTGTTTTCCCGTGGACGGTGGCAGACTCTCCGGTAGCTGTCCGCAGTCTTACATTACTCAGTACCTCACACTTCCCCTTCACTACATCTGGTCTGATGATAGACTGCGTGGCACCGGTGTCTATAGTGAAGGTGTGTTGTCTGCCATTTATATATCCGCACGCCGTAAGGTTGTTGTTGTTTTGTTGCATAACTGATATGGAGATTGTGGGGCCCTTACTTGTGGAAGCCAGCACTTGCCCCTCAGTGCTAGCTCGTTTTAGTTTAACGGGGACTCTTGTGTAGATGGTTGGTTGCTCGCCCGTTTACTATTCCTTACTGGTGAGACGGATCTTGATCTTTTGGCGTGGCGCTTTGCAACTTCTCTGGAAATGACCGCCCTTTCCCAATTAAAACATTTAAGTTTCGCCTTCGGTCCATTTTCCTCCAAAACTAGCCTCATCATTTCTTTAAACTTATTTAGAAGCTTATTTAGAAACTTATTTATCTAGAAATCATGCGAGCGGTCTCCTGGGCTAGTGCAAAGGCCACGGTCTCTGCAAAGGTTGCCTTCTGCGTGGAACATACCGCTAGTTTGATATCTGGTCACGTATCCCATTAACAAACGCCTTGATTTTAAAGTTGTCTATCAACGGGTGGTTTTCTCCCGGGTATGCGAGCTGCACTAACCGCTCGATTTCCATTGCAAAGGCCTGAAGTGACTCATCGGCTTTTGCGCTCGGCACCTTAACTCCATGCGGTATAGTTCCCGTTTGTGCTCGTCGCCGAATTTACGCTGTAAAGCCAGCATTAAGTCGTCGTAGTTGTTTCTGCGGCTGGCTGGTATGGTTTCTAGCATCTCGGCTGCGAGACCCTTCAACGCCAAAATCAGTTCTAAGCCTTCTCCTCGTTGTCCCATCCGTTTCTGCTGGCTACTGTTTCGAATTGAAATTTAAATACGGATAGGGCGAGCTACCATCAAAATGAGTTGTTTTGATCCTGCTAATACCTTCTGATACGACTCTCACTGGTTCCGGTCGCTGGCTCTGAAGGTTGTGGATCTTCTCCTCCATCATAACCAGTTTTCCGTCAAAGGTCTTTTCTAAATCGATCACTTTAGTGTCGACGGTCTTTTCCAAATTAAACACCTTTTCCTCGACACTAGTAATTCTTTTGTTGAACGACTCATTGACGACGACTTCTCTCGAATTTCCTTTAAATTTTTGCCACCAATTTTGCTTGCATTTTCTCCATTCTCTGCTCAGAAGCTTCTTGCAGTTTTTGGTTTGCTACTTGTGCATCAGCAAATAACTTGATTTTCGGCTAGTAGTTTTTGGTTTGCTGCTTGCATGTTTTCCAATTTCTGATCAGTTTCTTTTCGAGATTCAGCATGTAGCTTTTGGTTTGCTACTTGTGCATCAGCAAATAATTTTTGGTTTGCTACTTCCATTTTTTCCATCATAGCGGCTAGCAACGAACTTATGTCCAATAGGCTGGGGGTTGCAGAGGCCTGTAACTCTCGTTCCTCCTCGTCTTCGAATTCGTAAGAATCGATATCGATGCCCTGATGCTGAAGTTCCTCCCTTAGCTGCCTTTGGAGTTCATTTTTCATGCCCGTTGTTGGCAGCTCTAATTTATCCAACTCTCGCTTAAATCGCTCACTCTTAATTCGGAGAGTTTCATTTTTTTTATTATTTATTTTTACTTTTAGATTTTGCAATCCCACTCTTACATCAATAGTTACGTTTTTACCTTTTAAAAACGTTTAAAATATGAGCTCGTAGATTGCAAATAAAATAAAAAAAAATTTGTGTTTAATTTTAATAAATCCTTTTTAATCACACAACTTTTGTGTGCCACTGTTCACAATTGATTCTAACAACAAACATTGCTTTATTTGTTATTCCTTTGTTTATGCCCTTGCGATAAACATAACAATTATCACACAATTGTTCTGTAGATCTTTGTAACGGAGATCTTCAAACCACGATTGGTTTACTTCACACGCAACTCGTCTTCACACAAGACTGACTGAACTTCTACTCCCTGATCCTTCATGCTTTGCTTTGCCTTTTTATATCACGACGTAAACAGTCTGATGAATGTTCTCTTCGAGAACCTTCACGAGATTTCTATGAATGTAAACAACATGTTTACATTCATACATGTTTACTTGCTTGTTGTTGTAGGTTGTTTACTTTTCTCCTTTCAGCGTTGTTGTTGTTTGCTGTTTATGTGTTGATCCCTTTTTCGTTGTATTGATGTTGTTGTTTTATTGTTTACTTGTTTATTCGTTAATGACATAAACAAGTAATTTATTGTTTTTGTAGCTTTTGTTTAACATTAAGATGTTACACCGTTTCCACTTTCGTAACAGTATTTTATTTTGTGCCCACAACGATAAGTTGAAATGCACAATGCTACAAGTGTCTTCAACATATTGCAACTAATAAAAAATGTTCTGTAGATCACATATTAGTAATAAATTGATTACCCACTTAAAAGCTCTTTACAGTGAACTGAGCTAGGTCAAAAAGCTCATATATGTGCTACTAAGTAACGGAATAGTTTTATCTACCTGTAAAGTATTACAATACAAATAAAATTTAAAATAATTGTCATTTGAACACATTTTAATGCAATTTGTTCTCATAAATAATATCACGAAAGATTTAATACAAAATTGATTTTAATTTATATTTTCAGTGAACACCGTAAATAATCTTCCGAAGCCTGTGCCGAAAATTTCCGAAACAGCAACGAAAAGATCGTTAAACTTGGAGGACTACAAAAAGAAAAGAGGTCTAATTTAAGAATAATTTCTTGCGTTGTACTAATACTATTAACAAAGCTGTTATTGAAATATAATAAAGCATCAGTTCACATTATAATAAAGTCGTGTTTGAAATTTTACTAAAAGCGATGTTGATAACAATAACTTGACATTATCCCAACTCTAAATTCTATTGAATATTAATTTCACGCAGTCAAGTTTATCATCCTTATGCTAAGATCTGAATCTTCGTATACAAATGGTAGATTGTTATCCGCGTTTCCAACTCAAAAGAAGTAATCAGCTGTATGAAAAAAAATAAATAAACAAATATAATTGAAAGCGTAAAGCAAAATTAAAAATCAGTGCAAATTAGCCAATTTAAAGAAATTTTATTCAAATTTAATATTGGATTCTGTAGAAACTTTTTTCGAAGGTGGATAAACATGCTGCAGTCAACGATTGCATGAGTTTGGAGAGGTGGTTACGAGATGCATCTAATTCATTTAGCTACAATTACAAAATGTAAGTTGTGCATTTCAAATCATAGACGCTTAATGCTCAACGGTACAAATGTTTAAAGACTTGTGAAATTTTTTGCATAAATAAAACACTTCTAAAAACGTTTTAAGTACTATGGAAAAAGAGCTTGGGTCAAGTGAAAGATTTTTTTCAGTGACCCGTGTTTGTTGATTGGTGGCAGTTTTGTGGTTATTCGCTGGGAAATTATTAACATGGTGTTGGCAAGAACTACGATGTGGGGGTTTGCACAGTACGCAGGACGCATCTTTTATTGGGGTGCAAACTATTTAACTGCTCTACGAGACTATTCCAGAAAGCCTCCACGGTTTTTAATTTTTTAATAATATGTATAATATTGCGAGCATGCATGTCGGTACCAAATGTGGGCAGTTTGGAATTAATTGAGGAAATAAATAAGGGAGGGTATTCAAACATTCTAAAGAATAAATTCAACAAAAGTTCAGAAGAATTAAGAATTCGTAATAGTTATTACTTCCAAGTCAATGAACCCTTCCAAGCCAATGAATCGAGGTCTTATGTCTAATAAGCCAACACCTACTAAACTACGATGACTTCAATTCCAAATAGGTTAAATGGAGTATCTGATTTTAAGGGATATCCTACTAAGTATAACATACAACTTTACGTACTGGGCGTTAGAATTTTAAATATACTCTGAGTTCTTCTTGGGAAAAAGGAGTCATCAGAAAATTTCGCTAATTTTATTTACGGTTTGAGAAAAACATTAAATTTTTTTTGTTTTATTATAAAATAGAAATACATTTATAAAATAAATATAAAAAATCCGACGATTCTAGGAGTCAACTAAACTCCTATTGTCTTTAAAAGTAAGTTGTAGATTTCTATATATAATATGTATATATGCTTAAGTGAAATAAACCTAACTAAACCACCCGAGGCACCTTCTTTAAAGGTTTAAAAAGGGGCAAGTTAAGAGAGTTAATATAATCATAAAAATGGATGTAATATAAATAGTATATGAGAACGATAGTCATTTTGAATTTACAATAATTCTAATGAAAAATCTGCACAAGACAGAATAAATTGAACACGGTTTAAAATCTTCCGACCTCTTCCATCGTTCATGAATGATCCGTCCAAATTGGGAATATTGAGCTCGAAGTAATGTGGGCTTTGGGCGATCGTGCTATTTGAATACAAATTTTCTCATTAGAAAAAATTCGACTCCTCGACTCAGGCACTCCTCTAATCAAGCACACCTTAATCAATGGTGGTATTAACTTCCTTCCTGGGTATTGGGACTGAACCTCTGTTAATGGTTGTTTTTAGAGGATGGATGGATGGATGTAACTTTTTCCCTACCATCCTCATGGAGCATGGTATGGTTTTTTTCTGCATTTTTGACACCTGTTTTCAGATTCACACCAATATCAAATATGCGTTTTGAGCGAAACAATTTAAGCAATAGATGGACGTAGCGCATAACTGCACACAATATTTAAATGTGTGGTAGGCCGATATAATTGACAACATGCGTTATTAAGCTTGATGATCTGTAAAGAGAAAACAAAGAAAATGTGTACAATACAATTAGGATATGATTTGACTGATCTGACACTCTAAGATCGTGTTCTAGTGACAATTGTAAATTAAGCTATTAATTTTTGAGTACAGAATTAGTTTCAGCATGTAATTTGCTTAGTTTAACGATGGGACGCATAATCATGACTTTACTGGTCTTTGTTTCGACTACCCAAACTCTAATCTCTACCGTATATAAATTTCCTTACAAAGTCGCCACTCAGTTGCTGGTAACGGATCTTCTTTAACCAGGACAAAATCGTTCTCTTTAAGATTATCTTTTCCACTTTCAACGAAGGGGAAATAATGTTTGTATGACTTTAAGCCAATTCCAGCCTTTCAGAAGAGATATGTTATCTAGAGAGAAGGTATTTGTTGCTTCTGAAACAGCAATGTCAAAAACTCCGCTCAGAAACCGACCTGGAGTCAAAGCAAGAATTTCGTTGGGTATTTTCAGACAAGGGGAAAACTGTACGAGAGTTCAATACTGTTTCGATGCGAGTAAGTAGTGTATAGAATTCTTCGAAAGTGAATGTTTTATTACCTGTTACCTTTTTTAAACTAGATTTCTTACTTTTAACAGCGACCTACCAAAGGCCGCCAATGAGAATTAAATGTCCAATTAAAACTATGTATGCCATATTTTTCGATAAGAAATTTTTCCACATTTTTCATAAAATCGTTGTGGGTCATTAAAAATGAATGTTTAGCGCCTAAGAAATTTCTGCCATTATCGGAAAATATTGTTTTCGGTAGACCTCTACGATCAGAAAATCTGATAAAGGCAAGGAACAGATCCGTTGATAACTCCGAGCACACTTTGAGATGAACTGCTCGAGTAGATAAACAAATGAAAACTGCTGCTGCTAATCAAATTGGAGGCTTTTAATGTGAATGGAACGGAAAAGTCACCGGTGTAAGTAAACGGTAAAGAGAATGTAACCCCCTCACTTGTAAGCGGGTCTATTATATTTTTGTTATAGTTTTGCTAGGGAAGACTTCAGGAATAAAGATAGAGTACTTGTCCGTTGAAGCATAATCCGGAATTATTTAGAGTATCACCTACCATCATTCCATCATGGTCCATCATGGCCAAGAAAGGGATTTAGAGAAAGAATTCTACTTTTCCTACTTACGAGTCGATTGTTCGCATGGCACTCGTTCCAAATAAAAATAAATTTGTTGTACATTTAATATTGCAATATTTTGTATAAGTTGTATTTCCGCGGAGGTAATGTGTGTCTGTGTCATAGGGACTTTTCAGGAGACGATTGATAAAGCGAAAGCGATAACTTGAGATCCTTAAGGCTCTGGGAAATGATTAAAATTCACTCAAAATATCTTCCTGGTTGGTTTGTAAATGACCCACATTTAGAGGTTTGATTTAGCCACCACAAATATATGTATATGTATATGGATGTTTCGGCAGCCAAGCCAATCCAAGGGTAATTTAAATCATTCCATTAAGCTTTTCGTTAATTTATATAATAGTAATGCTCCACACAGCTCAAGTTTTGGAATAGTTATACTTTCAAATGTGCAACTTTAGTTTGCGCAAATAACAAATTACAAAAAATACGTTCTTTCCGATGCATAATAGAATCCGTGAATTTGAGCCGGAGTGAGTCATTTACCCATCTAGTTATTTTAAGAGGTGAAATTTGTGGCAGAGTAGCAGAAAACACGTTGCATGTGTCTAATATTCTTGGTGGTATATCCTCATCCCAATCTGATTTCCCTTCCCATAACTCTTGCATAATAAATTTAGCGACAATAGCTACAGGCATTAACTAACCTAGAGGATTAAATAACTTAGCAATGGAAGATCCGGTTTTGTAGAATTAATGAGTCACCTAAATTCTTAATGTAAGAGTAGAGTGAGTTATGGATTTATATATATACGCTTAAGTGAAATAGACTCAATTTTGATTTGACTTCTTGGCGGTTTCTGAACAACTAACTACTACAATTAATTCTGGTTGTTTAAAGTTAATCTTATACATGAGTGCCGGGAATTACAGCTTAAAATCGACTTCGTACGACAGTTTTTTTTTTGAGCAACTTTTCGTGGCAATTATTGGCTCTCAGATTTTTTCCAGAAATCTGCTGACAGAAAATTGCCGAAGAAATACTTTTTTATATTTCGTTTCGTTCGAGATCTCTACCTACTAGAGAATTAAAATAACCAAATAAATAATAATTTAATATAAATTATATAAGAGAAAAACAAGTAACTTTTAGTTCACAATAATTCTAATAAAAAATCTGCACTAATTATTTTTACAGATTATAACTTAAAATTAAGAAACTTGCTAACACATACCTAAACTCTTGCTATCCACTGTATATGATGTACTTGAGATAGATATATTAAATTGTCTGTAGATAGTAGTCAGGTAATTTGGCAGTCCAAGGAATTGCACCACTTTTATAGGTTTTAGCCACAAGTCCACTAGTCGTAGGGGAGTCAAAGAGGTGGTTCGTGGCGGTAGGCCATGGTGACATAATAGACAGCGGTTCAGAGTCACAGGAGCAATCCACTCTCCGGACGTCAGCTGCGCTGGCTCTTGTTCTCCTGGACAACCGTCTTTCCATGCCAGATGTCAGAGTTAGATGATTGGCTGAAGTACCCTGTTGTAACTGAAACCGTTCATGACTGCCATTACCGCCGACAGGATGCGCTTTCTTTACCGATATTTCGTCAACTATTGTTAGCATTAGACATCTTCACAAACGTCTTCTGAGTCCTCTGTAGTGCACGCCACTGGGTGTCGCTTGGGGGGCATAATAAAGGAGAGGGCGGGAATGGATTTGGGAATGAGGTTACCTTCGACCGAGATATCAAGTTCTCTTCTTGCTCCTTTGGTTCACGTTGTGAAGAGAGGTACTAAAGATACGCCCGTTGCTGGCTCAAGCTGTTTTCTATTCGAGCTGTGATTTAGATAGGAAAGTTTCCATTTGTTTATTTGGTTTTGAGATTGGAATAATCTTTCCAAATGTCTGGTATAACCAAGTTATGCACCGTGAAATTGAGCAGTTTTTAAGCATGAGCATTGATATATCACCAGGTCCCAATGCTATAAAGGGTCTTTCTTAAAATTGTTCTGTGATGTGGGATGTTCGTCTACAGAACTCTGTATTACATTTCTTCTGTGAGTTTCCTGTTACTAAGTTCCACAGCTGTTAGATTCTTGTTACCTTTGGAGCCAAAAAGATATTTGATAGTTTTCCAAAGCCTTTTTGGGATTACGAAACTACTGTAGTCATTCGCAAGCCTTTTTATCTGGACTGCCAGAGATTCTATCCGTTTATCTACAAGGTTTTCAGCTCTTATGCGGTATTGCTGCTGAGTGGAGCGTGCAGCTACGGAAGGATAATTAGGACTTATGCTCAGAGTCCTTCCTGTCAGGATAAAGCGCTTTACCGCTCTTACCCTAATTGTTTTGAATGCCTTTTTAGCCCTTCTGGCACATGTGGGGATGGGCAGCTGGCTGATTGCTTTATTATAGTTAGCATGTGTATATTTATTCGGATCATTGAAGTCGCTGTCCTTCTCGATGTTGACCACAATGGGAATGTTTGCCAGACGGTGTGCGACAGTCGAGCTCGTGCATCTTGTAGTGGCTCTGGTAGGAAAGGACCCATTTATGGTAGCAAAATCTGATTTGTCCATTTGGTCAGCTATTTCAATGCCTCGAAGAACTTTGGTGTGGAGGGAGTGTCATTTTTTATAATGCGTGTTAAATCACTAAAAATAATCTGGTTCTTATACTGATCGGTATCCTCCGTTCTTAACGACATGGATATCACTTCAAGAAAGTTGTCTAAATTAGGGGAGAGTGATTTTATTATTTTATATAAAAATTTGCGCTAAAGAATAAAAGCCAGACCGCCACCCTTTTTTCTCCTTATCCTCTCAGATGATGTAATAATTTTTTGAGGATGTTAGCGCACTCCCCGAACAACTTACTCTTCTGTATAGCATCCGCACTATTACCATGCATGAAATGTCTGTGATGTCGTTGCGAAGCCCATTACAGTTGAATTGTATAGTTCTGAAAGTGAAGTGGTAGTCGGTATGATAGGTTCAGGAAATGGTAAATGTTGGAAAATGTGGGGTGAGAGTAACTTTGTCGTCCGATGCGACTGTTGTAAAGTTGGATGGTATGTCATATGGCTTTGCCTCAGTCGCCTGGTGCCGACGTCTGATTATATACAAGTAAAGTTGTGTTAGACTAGCCAGCAAAACTTTACAAGTATATGAATCATCACCAAATAGAAATAAAAAGTATAGCAATAACAACTTTACCCTATTAAATCGATGCAAATTAAAAAGGATTCCAAATCCGAGTCGTCTGTATTTCGTGGGTGGATGGTTGTGGCAACTTCTTGGGGCCCTTATTGGGCTTAGCATTTATATTTCTTTATTTTTTTTATTTATTTATGATTAGTCGTAGCACAACAAGATATTAATCTTATAAATCAAAGTGCTATGGGAGTACAGCAAAGAGTAAAAAATTGAACATAATTGATAATATAAGTAATAAAATATAAGGAATAATATAAAAATTAAAATGAAGTAGAGCATGTTATAATCTCAGAAAATATGGCAATCGATACAAAAAAGAAATGAGTATACATATGTAAAAAAAATTATTTATGAATAGAAAGAACAGAATATACAAATATAAAGAAATATACACAAACAAAGAAAAATATATATACATTAAGATACAATGATATTTAATTTAATGTAAAATAAAAAAGTAAAAATGTACAATAGCAATCAAAATATTTTATAAATTACTGAAATAACTTGTATAACTCCTTCCTGAACTTGATTGCATTGCCCATATTTTGGATATTGTTTGGTAAAGTATTCCAAAGACTGAAAGAACTGGCGTCCTGACAAAAGGGTCTTATAACTTTGTTGGATAATTTTCCTACCGCGGTTGGATCTTGTGAATTTAATACTGCTAATTAAGTATGACGGCTGTTTTGAGATAATGATCTTATGGAGGAGAATAAGGCATTTCATATTTAAAAGGTTATCAAAATTAATTACAAATATCTGATAAGAAAATTGTGAGATGTGGACGCGTCGTCCTCTAATAAATATATATCTGGCTATATTATTGTAAGCGAAGTTAAGTTTGCGCCTGTCATCGGTATCACAGTTTGCGAAAATTTAAGATCCGTATAAAAGAACAGGAAGCCGCCGTAGTCTAGTGGATAGTGTGTTGGCTTATTAGACGAAAGGTCAGGGTTCGAATCCCCGGCCAGACATCAAAAAAACGAAATATGAAAAATATTTCTTCGGCGGCTTCCTCTCAGCAGAACTCTGGCAGAAACTCTGAGAGTAAATAAAATTGCCATGTAAAGATTTCTCAAAAATCTGTCGTTCGGATTCGACTTTAAACCGTAGGTTCCGCCACTCATGTATAAAATTGACACACACAACATAAGTGGTGTGAGAAGATAGGCCGTAATCCTGACTGAAGGGTTGTAATGGCCAGTTATGTATGTATAAAAGAACAGAAATCAGGTAGGTTTTGCCCAGTTGCATTCCTATGACAAAGGGAGTCGAATCTATTACAGCCCATAAGTTTCGTATCCGTAAACTTTACCAACGACCACGTTAGCCTTCCATTAAATATAACACCCAGCTTGGTTGCCGACTCAACAAAGTCTTTTATTCCCCTGATAATTATATCTGGTACAACAAATCCTGTTTTTGTTCTGGAGATCAATAAAGATTTAGATTTGGAGGGATTTATACAAAGTCCATTGGCTTTAGCCCAGTTGTCAATTTTCTGGAAATCAAAGTTAATCGAGTCTATACACAACTTGATGTTCTCGACACGAGTGCTACTATAAAGCTGAACGTCATCAGCGACAAGACATAAGGTAGGTCATTAATGTAAAATCTGAACAAAAGAGGCCCTCAAATAGATCCCTGAGGAATACCTCTCCCAACGTTTAGCGAATTTGAAATATTGCCGTTCAGGTAAACTCGTTGTGATCTGTAAGATAGGAATGTATAAGATTACAAGCCGAAAAATTAGAGAAAAATTAGAGAGGGTTTGTAACTTCTTCAATAATATTTTGTGATCAACTGTATCAAAAGCTTTAATATATATATATATATATTATATAATATATATAATTTATCATTATTAAAATATATTATATATTATATATATATATATATATATATATAATAATTTTTATATTTTTATAATAATTTTTACCATTACTTTTAGCTTGTTTTATTTAGGTATACAATGAATGATTTTCGACTGTTTCCAATCATCATGCAAGGTGGACATAGTTAAAACTGTATTGAATAAATGAGTAAAATAAGGCAAGAGCCTACGTGACAAAGCTTTTAAGAACAGAGTGCTTGGTAACTTCGCTACGAGCGGATTTATGAATAGCTTTCTGATCGTCCGCTCTAAACCTCTTCCATCTCCTGTATGCAATGTAACGCTTATAAATTAATTTCAACATTAAATCATGGTTGGTGTTTGGCCCTAACAAGCTTAGTTCTGACAGAAACACAACTGTCATATAGCCGGCAAACATTTTCTTGAATTAGTGCCACTTGGACATTTACATTATCATGTGAATAAATTTGATCCCAACATATATTATCAATACTACTATTCAAGACGGTAAAATCAATACTATTAAAATCACGGTATGTAATATGCTTGTTTTCGGAACTCATGAATAGGTTATAAGTTAAGAAGAGAAGATCATCACTGGAAAAACAAGAAAATGAAATTTGATCATATAACAGTACCTTAGAAACATCGTTAGCAAATACAAGATTGATTAAACCATTAGAAGTTGAATGGAAGTGAGGACACATTCACCGGATTAAGATGGAGTGACAACATTGAAAAAGTTAACGCATTATCGAGTAAAAGATTATTATTATCACCAGTGACAATAATATCGTCATAATGAATGGAAATTTTCTCCAGAATAAAAATAAATGGATAAAAATTTATATTAGAATTCTGTCTATAAACGCTACCTAGTAAAACCTTCTTCTTGTTGGCAGATGTAATATCAAGAAATTAATGCTCTATTTGACTACAAATTTCATTTAGCAATTTTACTTTGCACGGAATACCAATTTGAACATAAATTGCAACTTCGCCACCTTTTGCCCTAGTTGCTGTGTTCTTAACTAAGATTTTCCTATCTGCACGGAAAAGCTTAAAGACCTGTAGGTTGTAAAATGAATCCAGAACATCCAGAGAAAATTAAGTCTCTGAAATGCAAATCTGCTGCTACAAATAAGTACCTCAATTCATCAATTTTGTTGTTCAGACTGTGTGCATTTATATGTACAATGTTGCTTAGCTAGAATTCTAATCATGTTATACACACTGTCTCTGGAATAGGAAATATTATATATTATCATATTGTTTTATAGTTTTGGCAATGCAATCAGAAATTAGGTAAACTAGGTAAATTGTGAAAAATGATCGCTTAAGGAAAAAGGAGTTATACATGCAATTAAGGATGGAAATAAGAATTAAATTGAAGTTGCTCATTACAAGGTTTGTCATTATCAGGAAACAATTTGAACATTTTTGAAACTAGAATTATAAATTAAGTTAAAAAGAAAAAAAATTC
>QOCX01000748.1:0-87298 GCA_005959815.1 Sarcophaga bullata
AAAAAAAAGAGAGATGCACTAGTAGATAATTTTGGGCACTTTTCGCTTGCGACCTTTTCTGTAGGAGTCGGCGAGAATTATATGGTAAACAGAAACACCTCCAATGAAAAATCTTACCATACTTTCTGATAGCCAAGCCGACTATCAAGCATCGTATTCCAACGTGGTGAACTCAAGACCGGTGTACAGCTGTCGCAGATGCTTTCAAACGTATAGCAAAAACAATATTGATGTCCATATTATATGGGTACCGGGGGCACATTGGATATTCCCGGGTAACTGTAGAACCGGATTGAAACTAACCAGGCGGGTAGAACCATCCGAACTCTCCAATAAATTCTTTACTCTGGAATCAACTATGGATAACCTCAGGCTTACAATTGACAATTTATCGTCGATTCCGTCAATTACAGATGATTTAAAAACCGAAAGCCAGGAATTTTATTGTATTTTCCAGCAGAAAACGCAAACAGGTACATAGAAATTTATTTTTGTGTACGCTAATGTTATGTATGCAAAAATTGTCATTTCAATTTTTAAGTTATCAAGTGATTACCAATTTAACAAATAAAAAAAGTGCCTAACATATTTTTCAAAAGTTTACATGTGAATTCAAAACCATTTTCAAAGAATAATCGTTTGTTAATTAGAACTAAAGTATATGTTTCAGATTTATGCTGCCGAATTTGGCTCGGAAGATACTTTATCTAAGCTAGCCATAGTATAGAAAGCTCCGATGTTTGTCAGGACTATTAAAGATGTTTGCTAAAAGTGTATGTAATACACAAAATAATAATAATAATAAGAATAATTTCCTATAACAGTTTATAAAAATTTTATAATGTAAAAATAAACATATAATAGAAGAATTTAATAAAAAGAATACATACTGTTACATTAGAGCAAATTTAAATTAAGAGCAATTAAAATGAGATAACTACAGTGAAGTAAGTGAATATGTTTTTTAATATGTTTTTTTATTAGTAATGCGTACAGCAACAGAGAGATAATTAGCTTTAAAAAATTAAGGTCATAGACAAACGGTTTAGTAAGAGCTAGTCGAGCAGATTATTATGGCAAACTTCGTGATCAAAATGTAATAAAAGTAGAAAAAATAAAATAAAATAACTGTTTTTTTTTAGATTCAATAGCAATCGATATTAATCTTGATAATGGTCCAAATAGTTGTGGAAACATAATTCGAAAATTGAACGAACATTATGGTTTTGTAATATGTAAATTAAATTTTAAATTTTTCAACCCCGACTACCATAGAATATGGAAGACGGTTTGAATCCAAAAATCTTGCTTTACGTGTTATAAAATTTGTTGGCATGGTGGCTACATTTACATCTCCGAAAAAAAAAAAACAAGTTATGAAATAAAAAAATAGAGGGGGAAAAAATTGTATCTTGTGGAACGGCGGAAGAAAAAGAAGCTTTTAGAAAATAATTGTTTATAGCAAAGTGATCGTCTTATCAAAAGTTTGCTGAAATCCGTTTTACACGAATATACATATATATGATTTGCATTCTTTAGAAATGTTTCACAATTGATTAGATTAAATAGCGAGTAGCTTGATGTAGGTTATAACTTCTTTTTTAAATTCTATGTTGCCAGGGCGAAATAAGAATTAGAAACTTTTGGTGAATAATATACTAGTCAGTAACTAATTTGTTAACAAAGTTTTTTATATAATACTCAGGTTTTTTTGTCCCGATAGTTTTCAATACAGGATTTTCGAATCGAACTTTAAACAAATGGACATTAAAAGAGGCAACCAATATGCTCCATACTCCCTAAGAATGTATTTGAATGAAGTTGAAAAAATATTAATTCCGTTTGTATTTTCAATAAGTTTGTTTTAATACTCCGTAATTGATTTCGTGTTGAACGAAAAGACTTTCACATTACCTATTAGTAATCCTGGCTATTGATTCTGCTATATGGTAGCGAGATTCAGAAGTCTAATATTAATAATAATAATATTAAAAAATTTGGACATAAATATCTATCATCAGCACATAACTTCAATAATATAGGAATGGGGCATTTTAAAATCACTCACCATTAATAAAAAATGTGGTTTTTATTGCCCGGTCCAGACAAATCAAAAACGAAAATAAAACAAAAATTTCTTTCGGTGGCTTCCTCTCAGCAGATTTTCTGGCAAAAAAACTCATAGTAAATAAAATTGCCGTGAAAAGTTTCTCAAAAATCTGTCGTTCGGAGTCGACTTTAAACTGTATGTAGCGCCACTTATGTATAAAGTTAACATACACAACATAAGTGGTGTGAGAAGCTAGGCCGCAATCCTGACTGAAGGGTTGTAATGGCCAATTATGTAGTTTTTATTGCCAAAACAGGCAACATTTCCTATGGACTCAACATGTTGCATATATGTAGTCCGCGGAGATGACGGAGGTATATAAGAACGTTATATGAATATTATTTTTGTATTCATAATATCAGCAAAAAAAATGCAATATCAAGGAGTAATTCAATAACAAAGACGTTACATGATATTGTACTATGTACTGCTAAAAAGAATGCAACCTACATAAGATCGACGATCACGACGAAAAATATTGTATTTATTGCACAGTATTTCACAATTACGGATTGAATCAGTAAGCTACGTTTCAGTAATTACTAAAATATTCCAATATACAGTAGAAAATTTCGTTGTTCACCCACGAACATACAAATGCTGGTTTACCAAATTAAAGCAACGATAGCGAATCAGAAAATTTAATAATCAATTTTCAAACCCTGTGTTCTCGCTGCGAAAGAACGCCAATTTTATTCATTCTAGTATTCTGCCTTTAAGTGTATTCACGAACTGAAGTGTTTTGTAAGCCAAACAGCTCAGAAGGGATAGAAGTTTTTAACGAAAAACTGACCTTTCCACAGCAAATTTAAATTTCTGTATGAAAATATGATTTTTTCTGTAAAATTGTACTAGTACTATACATCATCCGTTAATATATCGCAAGCCCAAGGTGCATCAAAAGTAGTTATTCTTAAGTGTTAAATAATTGTTGACATTGACTGGAGAATCCAGAGTATTTGGAGGTCTCCCAATTACTGCCGATGAAATATTAGATTTGCAATTGACGATGGAGGTGGCACAGCCACATAAGGACTATTACCATCATTTCAAAAGTTCTTGGGATATAACGCTAAAGTGGAATAATTTTGAAATATAATCGATCACATGTACGCACTCTTTTGCATCTTGACAAAATTTTCCAATCTAGGGTAATTATCATAAAGCTCGCCACAATTATTAAATCCATCTTTTGAAGACAGAAATTCAGTTATGATTTTATAAGTCATCCTCAGAAATCTTAAAAATATTGTAAAATTCCATATTAATCTTTCTGCACTTGGAGCAAATCATTGTAGAATTTCAGCGCATCCGCATCTCGAGCTTTAAGATCATTGCAACTTAAATCGTGCAGCTCCATACATAACCATCATCCTACCATTTCCAGTTATCACAAGATATTAAGCAAAATGTTGCAATGATATCTACAGAGGTTTTTATCAAAGACACTAACTAAAGCAAGGACAGTACTATCCACACAAAAAAAAAATCAAGCAGTGATCACAAAAATCATATGGCATTGAACGTATTTATGTCTTGCTTACTTATTCTTAACGGAATTTTTTATGACTGATTTATTTTAGATTTTTACTCTGTTATTTTTATTGCTTATTTTGTGTTTTATTTAACCGAATGTTATTTTAGATTTTTCTGTATATAATAAAATAAAAAAATAAATAAAATAAAATATATTTATTGTTTTATTTATTTTGGATATACATATATTTCAAGTACCGGGTAATACCGAAGAATTGTTGTTATATCAATTGTCTTTTGTTGTCTGAATATTAATTTTATTGTAAGATTTGTTGCTATATCGATTATTTGTTGTTGGATATTTACTTTTTTTCTTTGCTTTAAAATATCAACAGGTTTTTCGTAATATATTTAATTTTTGTTTTTGCCAATTTAGTTAATTTTATATCGATTATTTTGAAACATTTATGTAATTATTTAATTGCGAATTTATAGGTTTTTAAGCATAGATTAATTCATAAAATGTCACGAACTCCACGAAGCTCAAATAAAAACATCTACTGGCAACAATTACAAATTATATAAAATTATTACAAGCGGAATCAAACCTACCCTAGATAAATATTTACATACATATTTAGAAAATCGAAAAAAATTAATCTTTCAAAACATCGGATTTCAGTGCTGTCGTTCAACAGTGCGACAACCAGAGGGTTTGCGTGGTCACTCGTTTCTTGCAAATTACAAAAATTATTAAGTTAATAAAAAAAAAATATACATATACATACGCTAATGATTATATTCTTTATTAGTGTTTATAAATATACATATATAAATAATTTGGAGTCGCCATAGCCTAGTAGGTTATATTGGTTATTAGTCTCGAGCCAATGCAATATAGGTAAAATGACTACATTTTCTGGCCGAAATTATAAAGAATCACTGTATAAGGATAAAAATCGGTGTACCGGGGTTTTTGAGGTTGCTGATTTCGAATGTGATGTAAAATTTTTGAAATTCAAAATGGCGAACCCAATTTGGCTACCAAAATTTTAAATTTTCAACAGATTTACATGAAGATCAGAGTACGGCGGTTTTTAAAGATGCTCATTTCAAATCTGAAATAAAATTTTTAAAAATCAAAATGACGGATCCAATATGGCGACCTAAATGTTAAAATTTCTACAAATTTACATGAAAATCAGTGTGCGGGAGTTTTTGATGCTGCTAATTTCGAATCTTTTCAAATTCAAAATGGCGATCTAAATTTGAAATTTTCTGTAGATTTACCTGAAAATCAGCTCTCAGGGGTTTTTGAGGTTGTAAATTTCGAATATGAAGCAACATTTTTTAAATTCAAAATGGCGGATCCAATATGGCTTCCTAAATTACAAAAAACCACAGATTTGTGTGAAAATCAGTGTTTAGGGAATTTTGATGCTGCCCATTTTGAATCTGAGATAAAATTTTTCAAATAAAATGGGGGATTCAAGTTTCGATTACAAAATTTCTTCTGATTTCAGTGGGTAAAACTGTTAACTGTTAACTATGTTAACGCATATTGTCTAAAACCTCCAGAATATAAAAAATTAAGTGAAAACTTTTGTAGAAACTATATATTTTTCGTTTAAAAAAAAATTATTTAAAAAAAATTTTTTTGGTCAGCGAAGGCAGCCTACAGAAAATGATATTTTTTCAAAAACGCAAGAAATCGCAAAATGAAATTGACAAAAATTAACTCAAAACTATTCATTTAACACGTTTTTAATAGTTTTAACGCGGCGGAATTCGGCCATTTTTTTAAGAGCTCATCTAAAATTCAATTTTCTGAAAAATAATTTAATTAAAGGTTATGTCAAAATTGAGATTTTTCGCCAAAAAAAATATTTTTTAACAAAAACTTTTTCTTAAACTATAAAGCACTCTCTATCACTTTTTTTTTACCATATTTACTAATTAGGGAACCTCAAAAATTTGACCAAATCACACTGCTTACAAACAATGATTTTGAATACTTGTTAAACAGTCGCCGTTAATTTTTTAGAAAAACGAAATATGATGTTATTAGCTTTAATATGTTTTTTATCGAATACCAAAACAAAAAAAAAGCCATTCTTGAAAGTGAGAAAAAATTTTCCTGCACGAAAATGGGTAAAATTAACTCTAGTGCAGTGATTCAAACCCTAGCTCAGACATCTGGTATAAAACGAAATGTGAAGAATTATTTGTTCGATGATTTCCTCTCAGCAGTTTTCTGACAAAAATTCTGATGATAAATAAAAGTGGTCTATATACCTTAAAGCAAAAGTGATGTGTCTGGAATCCTGAGGATTTTAACATTTCACCTAGTAAGCCATTTCTCCAGGAGGTTAATACGGCGTTGGACAAACAGATAAGCTTAAGTTGGAGACTGGCTTCACGCTGCTATTGCTGTATCATCTGCATATATTGCTACTATTCTCGCTCTGATTTCGTATAAAGCCTTACCATACTAAATGCTTCTTGGATGTCAAGAAAATCAAAGCATCATATTTCACGTTTGCAATTCGGTGGCATTGTTCCGTTTATGCCGAAATCCAAACAGATGATCTAGAATAATATTTTGTATATCTAGAACTGGCAATAAACTTCGAATATGTATTTTTCAAATATTTTTGAAAATATTGCAAGTAGATTTCTAGGTCCGTATAATGACAACATATTCTCAGGTTTTTTAGGCTTAGGCATAATAATTATGTAGACACATTTTTACAGCGACGGAAAGTGGTCCAGTCTCAAAATTGAATTGTAGAATATTATAATTTTCCAAGTTAATTTGTTGACAACATTTACAGAAGTCAGATCATATTCAGATTTATTTTTATTCAGCATTTTTATTTCTGATTTAACTTCATTAGGAGCAAAACATCCTCGATGCTTTCGCAGAAATTTATCCAGTTGGTTCTCTTTGAACGCTTTATATCATTTTTATACTAATTAAAACTGGATCTATATGCAGACCAGTCAACATTCCTGTCCGACCTCCTAGTCTTATTAAAGAGTCTCCTAGTACAACAGCGGAGTCTGCGGAGTTCCGTGTTCCACCACTGGCTCCTCTTACCCGGGTAAGTAAGAGGGAAAGCATCTCTATAACAAGACAACAAAATACTCGTCAAAGATCCAACTCGATCATTGATGCTAGGGGTGGAATGGCCCCTAAGGGCCCCAAGTTCCTCCTCCACAGCTTTCTAAATTTGATCCAGTCGGTTCTTCTCGGATTCCTAAAAGGCTTATGAAAGCCACCAAACAGATTAATACTGAAGTATATTAGTTGGTGATCAGAGAAAGAACACTCACCTGAAACCCTCCAGTCCCCAATAATAGACCTGTCCATGTTACAGAGCATGTTACAGCTTCCCTAACACGATTTCTAAAGGTCGGCGTATTACCAACATTACAAATGGTAAGCCTATTAAGAATAATAAAAGTCAGTATCGACTCACCCCTAGTATTAATGTCAGCGCTTCCCCATTGGGTGTGATTAACATTGGCATCACAACCCAAGACAAGACGACATCTCTTCCTTTTCGTATACTCCACCAGTAGTCCAGTAGTCATCAGGAGGAGATGCAACCTCGTACTGCATGTACACAGATGACAGCATCAGTCGATATGCTTTTGCCCATGCACTCCGAATCAGGTCATCTCTGCACGCCACAATTGTTACGTCACCTGTACAAAAGGAAGGAGTGATAAACAAGTCCAAATTACTTCTACCTAAAATACAGGTTCTTATCTACTCACTTGTTTTTCGAACAGAGAACCTATAATCAGGATCGCCCGAACCCAGAATCCTATCCCTAAGGATCAAAGGATAAGAGCGATATCAACTTAAAGGCGGCGCAGGGTGATCAAAAAGTTGTGTGAGGCAGCTTCGCAGTGATGCAGATTAATCTGCCCAACTTTCAGCCTCCTCTGGGTCCTTGGCATTACCTCTGTCCTCATGACGGAAACTAAGGTTCGATAACCCACACAACACCACCTTTTGCCCAGCTTAGAGCTATATTGTATTTGTTTTTGATTATTTTAATCGCTTTTATAGAGTCCACACGCGCAACTTAGAACAACTGGTCTCTTCACTTATTTCAATTGTTGTCTTTTTTTATTATTTTTATTCTTATCAGATTTGAGCTTTTTAACACACGTCCATTCGCTTCACAAATAGACTCGAACAAAGTAAACGAATGAAATGAAATGTTCTTAGCCTTTATCTATAGCCTTTACCTATAGGAATGCCCTCAGGCTTGCCTTTAACCTCAAAAAATCGTTTTAGTGCTCTCACTGCTCTCAACAATATAGAAATGGATCCAGAATCTAATGTAAATGTGGAGAAAGTTAAGCCACCACCACTGGTATAGTGGGTAAAGACGCAATATATAAGCGATTGGAACTAAAGTATTCCCTCTAATCGATAATTTAACTCCTTCACCTATTTCCGAAATTAGTATGAAATTCAGTGGGGTTAACAATGCAGTTTGCAAACTTCATTTCCCAAGAAAGTTCATTTCTACGAAACGTAGCCGAGGTCGCCGTAGTCTAGTAGGTAGTGTGTTGGCTTATTAGACGAAAGGCCAGGGTTCGAATCTCCGGTCAGACATCAAAAACGAAACATAAAAAAAAATATTTCTTCGGCGGCTTCCTTTCAGCAGATTTCTGGCAAAAACTCTGAGAGTAAATAATATTGCCATGAAAAGTTTCTCAAAAATCTGTCGTTCGGAGTCGACACTAAACTGTAGGTCCCGCCACTCATGTATAAAAATAACACACAACATAAGTGGTGTGAGCAGCTAGGCCGTAATCCTAACTGAAGGGTTGTGATGGCCAATTATGTATGTTATATATGTAGCAGCAATATACAGAATAATGGCGTCATTGAGAAAAAATATATACCAAGAAAAACGACAGTCCCACACAATGTTGGAACTGCCTAATGTATGATAACGGTGGTGAACATTGTAATTGTCTACCAGAAATGTTCCCTTGTTAAAAAAAAAATAATCAATGGTTAAGTATGCATATGCTTTTCGATAAAGACAATTGCTTGAAAATATTTCATTGGAATTCAAATGGCATTTAAATTCGAATACTTGAAAATGAAAATAAAATTATTTACTTTATCGTAATGACAGACAAGATTCTAGACGTGGTGGTGGACTATCATTTGAAACTACGTTGGGCATTGAAAATCTTTTAGTTGCAACTCAAGTGAATAATAGGAAATTAATTGTTCTATTCTCCAAAATATAAAAGGAATTTTACAAAAGATATTATCCGATTCGCTTCGCCACGTGAAGATTTATATTACTTTGGGAGACTTTAATGCTAAGCATTTTTCGTGGAAGTGTTGTAATAACAACAATGCTGATAATGTTCTTTATAATCTCCAACAATTCACTAACTTTTGATATATTACCCTTATGAGCCTATCTTTTATCCATACAAACGCAGCCGAAGTACATCAGTTATTGATCTTGTTTTAAGCAACAGTTCTCTAAATTTGAATATAGATATACTCAATTATGACATACCTTCAGACCATAGGCCTGTTTGTACAATTAATAATGCAACTACAAAAAGTATTGAAACGAGGTACTTTGATTACAGACGTTCAAATTGGGTTGGTTTCCGAAATATTTTTAGGAATCAAATAATCTAACCTTTTTCTAACACTGTGTAAGACTATTGACAAAAATGTTCAACAAGGAAATAAATGGCCACCGCAACGAAAAGTGAAATTCCATGCCATAAAATTAAAGCTTGGTGACAAATCTCTCTGGAATATCAGTCGTTAAGAGGAAAACAAACGTAAAGGATTCCGCATTTAATTCAAGAAAATTATAAAATTGTTACTGATAATGAAAAATCCCAATTACTGTCGGATTACTAATTTTTTCTTACAACACAGAAAGGAAAATTATGATGTTTAAAAAACGCTGACAACAGCAGCATTTAATGGCGAAATTAGAGGGAGAACAAAAATGTTATATCTTTTGCGAAGCAAATGTGTTAGAAGCAACAGATATACAAAGTGAAAACTGGCGGATAAAGTAGAAAAATTAAATGTAAATAAACATTTATTTTGTGTTAAAAGGGTAAAATTTGGAATATTTCTTAATTTCTTCAATGAAAATTTTAAAAATTCCTTGATGTTTAACTATTAATCGAAATGTGGGTGATTTTCGGTCACAATGAATACAGTTTTTTGTGCAAAAGGTAATTAAGAAGCTAAATATTACAAGAGCAAAATAAGACATACAGCTCATAAAATTTTTTTCTTGCTGAAATTTGCCAATATTTTTTAATTCATTGAACGAAAAATTTAAAAGTTATTATTTTATTAGTTCTAATTATTATTTATTAATAGTTTCATACAAAAATTACATTTCTTATTAGCACGCGCCAATATAAAAACCCAACCCAAAAGCTAAAAAAAAAAACAAAAATAGTCAATTTATTAAAATCAACAGATGTCTATTCTGAAGTATATTGCATATATCAACAAACGAAGTCATTTTATTAACTGCGTCGCTTAAAACAACTAATTCACTTGGACTAGATGGTATTGCAAATATTTTAATTAAAAATTTTTCTCCGAAGGCTATACCGTTATTGAAGATTATTTTTATTAGCTGATTAAAGATTAAGTGCTCCCAGTAACATTTCAAGAAAGCGAAAATTATTCCAATTCCAAAACCCAACAAGCTAGTCAGTAATCCCAATAGTTACAGGCCGATAAGTTTATTGAGCAATCTAGGAAAAAATTTGAGAAAACGATTCAAAATAGAGAATGAGTCAGTTATAGCTAAAATTTATTTTCAAAAAACAACAGAGCAGTACACCAAATCAACTGCATCGTAAATATGATTAATGCTATTAAAAGTAACAAGACATCTACAGCAATGATAGGACGTGGAAAATGCTTTTGGCTTTCTACAAAGCCAATATACCAAATTATTTATAATTGTTTGTGGCGGATTTCCTTATGGGGACAACTTATTCAGTAGCAGTAAATAACACACTATCTTCTTCGAAATCGTTTACAAGTGGTTTATCTCAATGGCCAATATTATCCCCATTATTATATTCCACTTTTATTGTGGAATTTTCTCTTCCTAGTTTCTTAAAAGTTGAATATTATGCAGACTATACTGCTTTTTTAACTTCCAGAAAACTCATGAAGGAAGGAAGTTTCGAAGCTTACAGAAAGTACTTTTACAAATGGAAAATAAAAATTTACATCAACAAAAACCAATCCATTATATTTTCTTTATATAGCAACTATCCTAAACGTCTAGCCACTCGTGAACTTACGGCTTTAAAATGAGAGCATATTTTTTCAGAATGTTGTTAAATATCTAGGTATGTGACTTAATAAAAAGCTAAATTATGGTCCGCACATTAAAGAACCTGCCAAAAATATCTTAAAACAGTTCAGTTCAGACTGAACTTGAAGAATAAGAATTTAATATTTAAAAGTGTAGTCACAGGCAAGTCTTGACATATGCTAGGCCCATATGATAAGTCGGGACTTGCCTTGAACTTGAACAATAAAAATTTAATATTTAAAAATGTAGTCACAGGCAAGTCTTGACTTATGCTAGGCCCATATGGTATAAAGCAGCAAAAACACTCCTGAAAAAACTTGAAATAATTCAAAATAAATGACATTGGAGATACGCCATGCAGTTTCTTCACAAGGAAACAGCTTATGAGCTAATTGAAGAATTCATAAAAAGAATGAATAATAAACATAATGAAGGTATCGAAAAATTTTCTTATGAACTTGAATCGGCCTGATAGCAATTTGAAAATTTTTTGTATATGTATATAAATTACGTTCGGATAATTTAACTACATAAGATAAGATAAGGTTTTTCCTATTTTTCCCTTGAATATCATTAAAATTTAAATATATTATATATATAATTTGTAGTAATATCTGAAGACAAAATTTCAAAAAAATGTAAAAATTGGAAATAAAATCAGATGAATTTAAAAACGTATTAATTTACATTTCACCGCCAATTTCCGAATTTCGTTCATTGAATGGAATTCAATATAAATAGATAAACGGTCAAATAAGTGAATCGTATATAAATACGCACAAAAATTTGCTATTATAAAATAAAATACGTCTAACGAAAAAATATGGCAAATACGCGTTGCCATTTGCCAAGTTTTTTTCTCTCAAGTTTTTTGAGAAGCGAAAAAGTTTTCATTAAATTTGTTTACTAAGTTAAATTTTTGTTTTAATAAATTGAATAATAATACCACAAAATATTTATATTTTTAAATAAAGTATTTTGTATTTTATTCGTCTCGGATAAAGGTAGCAAAAAAAACATCAACAAACAACACCGGAGTTTCCTATTAAATTTTTGGTAACTTTGTAGAAAACAATTTTTTTTTTTTTGTATAAAAATAATAATTTTTTTTTTTTGTAAAAAAAACTAGTTTTTTTGTAAGAAAACAATAGTTTTTTTTGTAAAAAAAAACAATAGTTTTTAGTGCAATATTGTAATAAGCTTCTAGTCCTACATTCCATAAAACTGATAAGCACTGGTATTTCTCAATAAATTGCAAAATATTTTTTCTTTTCATTTACACTTTCTACATGACGGCAACAAAATTATTATTTTTTATCCGCGTATGAATTAAGAGCTACGGTAGTTATTTTTGTAAACAAGAAAATAATTAATAAGATATATTGTAACAAAGAAAATAATATTAGAAATAAGATATATTGTAACAAAGAAAATAATATTACAGATAACACATATTTAAATCACAAACATATTATGTAAACAAAGTAATTAGACCTGGAAAATATTATTAGTTTCAAGGTCAGATAGATAACAAAGAAAGATACAAACATTGTAAACAATTAATATCAAAAACATATAAAGACAAAGAAAATGTTGAATATCATAAATAAACAAATATCACAAATAATAAAGAATTATAAAAAATATAGTTTAAGAATAAGGAAAATGTTGATAAGAAAAATATGTTTAAGAATATTTTTAAGATAGAACGAAAGTATAAATAGAAATGTAAATACTTTCGCTCGCCAGTTCGTAAGTAAACTCAATAAAGAACGCTTCAAAAATACCACTGTATTATTTTTTTTAATATCTTAAGAAACCAGATTCTTAATTTATGTGTTCATTACTACAATATCAGAACAAATGAGAAATGCTTGTCAATCACAAATGGAGAAAAAAAAAAGTTTTCAAATGAAAAAATCAAAATTTTTTGATTTTCACCAATCAAATCCGACAACGTGTACGTGTAGAACGACGACACGCATACATAAAAGGCGTTGATGATTTTATTTTATCGTCTCCAGGCACCTTTAAAATGAGTCGATTTCCGTATGAGCCCCCTCAGTCCTATAACAATTGTATCAAATTGTACACTTTACTCATATGGGAATATAAAAATTTATTAATATTTTTATAAACTTTTATGCCAATTGATTCTACTTTTTACACATACAGTTAGCGTCAAAATAAAGTGTAGAACACCATTTATTATAATATTGTTGTTATCTTATTTTCTTATTGTACGACTAAATTTAATGTTTACTGTTTTTTTTTTAAAAAATCAGTATTTAGTTCTGTACCAAAAAAACAATAAAAATTCCTTAACGCTGCAAAAGTTGTGGAATAAAAACAAAATCTACTCCAAAATTCACGCGTCAAAATAAAGTGCAATGGCATTTTGATTACAAAAATACTGTAGTAATACCGTAATAATTGGTTTTTTTATTTGTTTTTTGCATTCTGATGAAACACTATTTAATCTATATTACTTAAGTAAAATTTTAAATATGGCTTAAGTAAAGTTCGTAGTGCGTGATGTTAAGAAAAATCCATTTCAAAGTGCTGTTAAAATAGCAGAGGAAGTTTCATTCGCATCAGGTACAAGCGTAAGTGCCAGCATAATACGCCGAGCATTACATTCAAATGGATTACACGAAAAAAACCGCTCACATCGACAGTTAATCAGAAACGATGCCTTGATTATACAAAAAACATATGAAAATAAAGACGTTCATTTCTGGAATAATGTCCTTTTTAGCGACGAAAGCAAGTTTGAAGTATTTCGTCAGAAAAAACCTGTAAACGTATGGAGAAAAATAATACAGTTAACCACTGTTAAGCACGGTGACGGTTCAGTAGTGGGGTTGGTAATTAAGTGTTTATTGAAAATACTATGAATAAAATAGACTATTTAAATATTAAAAAGAAACAATTTGCTAACCAGCGTGGAGAAATTAGGTTTACAGGGATCTTGGATCTTTCAACAAGATAATGATCCCAAACACACAGCAAAAGTAGTAAAAGAATGGCTGCTCTACCATACCCCAAAGATGCTACATCATCCTCCCCAATCATCTTGAACGCTCAGCAATAAGGATATGCTGAAATCTGTTATAATGGAGGAATGGCAGAAAATTTCTCCTGATGTAACCAACACTGGGTAACCAGATGTGATAATTATGGCGTTTGAAAAACGCTGAAAACAGCGCCTTGACCGTTTATTCAGAGGGAGAAAAAATGTTACAATGTTTTGCAAAGCAAATATGTTAGAAGCAATAAATATGTAGAAAAGTTAAATGTAAATAAGCATTTATTTTGTGCTAAAAGGGAAAATTTGGAATATGTTTTAATTTCTTCAATGAAAATTTTAAAAATTCCCTAATATTTAAATATTAACCGAAATGTAGGTGATTTTCGGTCACAATGAATATATTTCTTGAGCAAAAAGTAATTAACAAGCTAAATAAGATCAAAATAAAACATACTGCTCATAAATGAAATTGCTTGCCGAAAGTTGCCAATATTTTTTAATTTCTTGAACAAAAATCTTAACTTATTGTTATTTAATAACAGTTTCACATAAAAATTAGATTTTTTATTAACACGTGCCAGTATAAAACTCACCCCAAAAGCTAAACAAAAAAAAAAAAACATAAATAAACAAAACTGAGTAACAATCAGAGTAACAGATACACTTTTTGGTAATATTTGCTGTCCCTTTCACATTACGTCGTTAGCTGTCTAATTCCGTTTCGTCTCTGTTTACTCGGTGCAATCGAATACTAAATGCCATTTTTAGAGCAAAAGGAAAATCAACCAAATACTAAATAGTTAAAGAGGTCGCAAAACAAAAATACACACAAGGCGTGTACACAAAAGTACACTTTATTTTGACGCAAAAATATGGAGTATATATAGTTTTTTGTCTACTACTTTTGTTTATGTAAAAAAAATTTGTTTTTTATAGACTTAAGAAGAGAATTAAATACTATTTTGAAAATACATAAAATGTTAAGGTTAATCTTGTTTTAAAAGACTGAAATAAAAGCAATATTATAATAAATGTTCTTGTACAGTTTGTTTTGACGGTGACTGTATATTCTTTTCTTGATTTACTTTCTTTCTCATAAATTTATAAGAAATATATTTTACATATTTTAGTTTATACATATTTAGTTCATTTAGTTTTATAAATTTATTTTATACATGTCCTGTATGTAAATATGAGTTTTATTTTGTGCATGATGTTTCTTTGGCAAAATGACGATTATCTCCTATACCCTTCTATTTTATTCATATATAGAAACTAAAGAAAAATTTTCACACCAAATTCGCCCAAATAGTAAACAATTGATGAGAATTCAAATTGCAGGTAAATTGCACTTACGTTAATGGATTCATTTTTTTTTTCGTATTTTAGTCGGCAAATCAATACTTAGTTAATAAAATTTACTTTTCATTTGCAAAAGAAAAGAACAAATGATGCAAAACAAATAAGTTACTAAGATACCAAGTAGTACTCGGCGAGTACTGAAACCACCGAGTAACCAGAGTTGACAATTATGAAGTCTGAAAAACGGGAAATATGGAATATATTTTATTCCTTCAATGAAATTTTTAAAAATTCTAAAATATTCAATTATTAATCGAAATATGGGTGATTGTCGGTCACAGTGAATATAGTTTCCTGTGCAAAAGGTTAGTTAAGAAGCTAAAAGTTACAAAATCACAGTAAGACATACTGCTCTTAAAAAATTTTTCTTACTAAAAGTTGCCAATATTTTTTAATTCTTGAATGAAAAAGTTAAAAATTATTATTAGTTCTTTTTAGGTAGTTCCCTACAAGATATAAATGACCGAAACTAACAAATACAAGACTCACTTACTAATCCATACATAACAATTTATTATACTTTTAAGCAGTAGAGTTGCATTTGAACAACACATCATTAGTGACGGTAAAATGACCGGTCTTTTGATACATCTTTATTGACGGTAAACTGACCGGTATTTTGCTACATTATTAGTGGTGGTAAAATGACTGGTCTTTTGATTATCAGACTTGATGATTGATCAAATATATTTTTGACAATATCTTCAAAAAAATCATTTAAGACAAATTGTAAAATATATCATAATCGTGTGTTGTATCAAACTCTTAACAATAAATTAAAATACATATTAAAAAAAATAAGATAAAAATATAATGAAACTAAAAATCGGGGTGCAGTTTAGAGGACCAGTAAGTGTTTGAAAATGTGTGAATCAATTGATCAATTTACTAGCTCGTTGTAAAACTAAAGCTGATGATGGATTCAAATACTGTGAATACTGTGAATGCGTCAGCCCTCCCAGTAGCAAAAAGGTGACGACTAATGAATTCAGGTGTATGCCACCTCTTAACAAAGTCGTTTGTTTTTATATTTATATTATTTTATTTTACATTTTTCAAATATCATGTTAACTATAAATAGTGTTTAATTATGTATTAAAATTTTATTTAATAAAAATAAATTGTTATAAAAAATAAAGTTTTTAAGTAAAAGGGATGAATCAATTTGGTAGGCCACTGTGACCCAAATACACGTAAGTTGTGTCAGGTATATGCATCAAGTTTGACTAGTCAACTGAAACCAATTTTCAATTCAACTTTCAGTAAAGTATACATCAAGTGTGAATTAAGAACAGCAGTAGGGTGAACAAGTTAGATGTATGTTTTATAATCGATAGAATGCATGCGCTAAAAAGAGACACAAAATCACACCTAAACACACGAATGTTTACATCAAGTTTTTCATATTGCCCTTAATAACTTGATGGGAACGAGTAATGTGTTTTCACTTCACAAATGACTAATCACTTGACCGTCACTGTTCTGGTAGGGTTATTTTTAATAAACAATAATAAACAAAACAGACACACAGAAATACTTTTTGGTAATATTTGCTATCCTTTTCGCTTTACCCCGAAAGGTACTTTCTATACGTAATAAATATTAGTTATATTGAAAATTAATATTTGTTTATTTTTCTTATTTTTGACAAATATTTTATTTTGTTTCCCCGCTCACCCCAACATTTTGGTCCACTCGAGCCGGATCATCCCCCAATAAAGTAAAATATTTGAAAAAAATCTTTTTGTAGATTGTCCGCCTCATTGGTTGGAAACCGCACCATTTTCACCGTTTTGGAATTTTTTTTTAGTAACTGCTTCCCCTGAAATTTATTTGTTTTTTTAAAAGGTATGTAAAAATTCAAATTTTTAATTCCTTGGTAAAAACAAAAAATATTAGTGAAGATATAAAAAAATAAGAATACTAATAAATACATTTAGTGAAGATTGTCTCAGTGAAGTGTAAAAACATAAAAGAAACAAAGCAAGTGAATAGATACAACCACGGGGAAAAGATACGCGAACAACACAGAGTGCATTGATCTTGCATGTTGTTGTTTATATTTTTATAAACATATATATATATATAGCTAAATATATATATATAATATATATCCGAAGTATAACTAACTACTAACTCAGACCCTACCACTACCGTGCATATAATGCCCACCGTATGTTATATTTATAGTATAGTATCTATATTCCAGTGCCTACTAGCTATTGATAGTTGATATTGTAATCAAATGATATATTTTTATATAATATAATATATATATATATATAATATGTTATAATGTATATTTTTTTCGTGACGAACGATGGGTTCGACATGGCGTGACAGAACCTTGTAGATCGGTATCGAGATAAATGCGTTTTAGTGAATTCTCAGTTAAAAACCCTCTTTAACCTCCCTTCCATACCAAGAGAATCTGGCCCTTCCATTAAAACTTTCCAACGAACTATTAATGATTGTTTAACGAATTTGTCTTTGCTGGGCATAAAAATAGAGAATTGTGATATCATCTTTGTTTACGTTTGCTCCACAAAACTCCCCGAGCACACCCTAGGTCTTTGGGAGCAGTCTCAGGGGCCTTGCTCGGACCTACCCAAGTGGAGCAAAATGGATGAATTCCTGACTGCCAGATTCCGAACTCTCGAATCAGTTTCGGATATTATCGGCAGCCACAATTTTTCCCAAGGTTCTGCACGGATTAATAACCAATGCGGTTCTGTTAACTCTCGAAAATTGAAAACCTTTGGGACAAATGTGGCCCTTAAACAAAATGTCCAGTTTGCGGTGAAAATCACCCCATTCGTTTATGTTCGGATTTTTGGAAAATGTCGGTTAGTGCTCGTTTGGCAACCGTTAGAAAGCATAAGTGCTGTACGAATTGTTTGGCAGCCTCGCATGAGTCCAAGAGATGCCAGAGCTCAAATATTTGCTATATTTGCAAATAGAAACATCATTCGCTACTTCATCGTACCGAATCTTCACCCCGGTAGAAAGCGAGGACTGGAACTAACCCCGCTAACCCTTCTACCCCTGACAGTTCTTTGAAATCCCTCGGCCTTCCCCTGCACAAAAGCGAAATGAAGTGGATAACGGTCTATCCCGTACTCGACAGTTGTATTAGGAACTATCGAGGTGAATGTAGCGCATAATGATGTAGTCTTTCCTGCTAGAGCTCTAATCGACCTGGCGTCTCAAGCCACTTTCATCTCAAGTAAGCTGCAACGGAAGTTAGATCTTCCAAACCTTTTAGCACCGGCTGCCACTGTTGTGAGCCTTAATGGCGCAGTGGCCGAAAATTCGACTAAAGTCTATATGGTCTCGTTGGGGAGACATATGTGGTTGAGAAGCTAGCCGATCGATTACCCACATGGTCCTTGACTAATTTTGTTGACATCAACGCACCCGATCTCCCGTTAACAGACTTGAAATGTGCCCATATGGATTTACTATTGGGCGGAGACATATACTCTCAGATTATACTTCCAGAGATTAGAAAGGATTCTAAAAATCCTTTTGATCACTCAACGAACCGTTTTCGGTTGTATAGTGACTGGCAAAATACCTCGGTCGAATTCATTGAACTCCGTTGCTTCCTTCTTTGGGCAGCTGGATTTGGAAGCAAAAATTAGTCGTTTTTGGAAATAGAGGAAATACCAAAGTCGAAAGTATTGTCGCCTATGAAGTTACTTTACCCTTTAAATCCGAATTTTTGACGGATTCGAATCTCAGCCCATCTCGAAAGGGTGCTCTTGCTTAATATTTGAGAAACGAATCTCGTATGTTGAGGAACCCTGAGGGTAAAGATCAATACGATCAAGCTAGTGAGGAGTACCTTACCCTAGGCTACATATTGAAAATAGGTCATGACGCTGTGAATTGGCCTAAACCCAGCTACTATCTACCCTATCTTGCCGTTTTTAACGGCTTACGTCTGAACGATATCTAGCACACTGGCCCGATTTTACAAGCCAATTTAACTATCTTGATTCTCCGGTGTAGACATTTTAAATTTGTATTTAACGCAGGCATACAGAAGATGTATAGACAGATATTGGTCGTACCAGATCACACCCATTCTCAAAGGATATTATTCTGTCGAAACTCCAAGGAAGATGTGCAAGATTCTGAATTAAAAAGAGTTACGTTTGTGTTAACTGTGCCCCTATTTGGCCACAAGGACCCTTCAGCAATTAGCCGATGATTGTGAGACGAACCACCCGTTTGCTTCTGAGATTTTGCAAGCCTAAATGAATGTGACATTTTGGCCGGTTTGCATTCTTTTGTGGAAGTTACTCGTAATCGTGATGAGATAATTCATGTTCTGAATTCTGCTGGAATTTGGACTCCAAATGATAGAGGCCTTATTGAATATTTGCCACCCGAATATCTATTGGATTCCAAATTTCTGAAATTGTCGAATGCCAGCACCGCTAAAACTCTGGGTTTACGTTGGAATGCGAGGATTGACGCATTTTTCTTCAAGCCAGGTCCAACGCCCGATTTCTCTGTAGTCACAAAACGTTCTGTCTTGTCTTAAATAGCGAACTATTTGACCCCGTTGGGTGGTTGGCACTTAAGGTCATAGTTGCTAAAATTCGTATGCAACAAATTTGGAAAGACGGGACTGATTGGGACGAATGTTTGAAGCCCATAGCCTTTAACGGATGGCTAGAGTTTGTCAATGATTATTCGTACATCGAAAGGATTAACATCAATGCAATGCAATTTCATGCATTTTGTGATGCTTCTGAGAAAGCATATGCTGTCACTCTGTGCAGTAGAGTCCCAACCCCGTCTGGTGAATTTATCACCCATTTGCTCGCCGCCAAAACAAAAGTTGCGTCTGTAAAAGTGCAAACTTTACCCCGTTTAGAACTCTACGACACAACTCTGTTGGCAAAAATGGTATTTTCACTTCGTAAGGAGCTGAATCTTACCATATCGGAAGCCTTCTATTGGACAGGTTCGACTATTGTTCTGTCTTGGCTTCAGAAACCCCCGTGTCATTGGCCAACTTTTGTGGCAAATCGAGTATCTTATATTGTGGACCAAGTGGGCACTGACAATCATAATCTCATAATCACAATCTCATCATAACCCTGCTGATCTGGCTAGTCGTGGTATGAGCGCTAGAGGGCTTTCTATCTAAGATATTTGGTGGAAAGGTCCTGAATGGTTGTCTCGCCCACAGTCTGAGTGGCCAAGGTCATCTTTTAAGCCAAATAATCAGCTAGAAACGCGTTTGATACAGATCAACGTGGACAAATTCCGAGGAATTTTTAACTCAATATTCGGATTTACCTCGTGCCCTGCGAGTTATGTCCTATATCTTTTGTTTTTATCACACTTCACACTCCAGGAAGAGGTTGTCTCAAGGTCTTCTATCCCGACGTTGAGTCAAAGTGAGGTTAGCGATGAATCGTTTGATAATTTTTTACCAAAGTACCCATTTCCCCGAATACACTTCACGGAAGAATGGCTCTACTTTAACCCCTAAGAATTCATTGCTTACGTTCAACCTTTTATAGATTCTAATGGATTTCTGCGTGTTAATGGTAGACTCTCTTAATCACCGACTTTGACTTACAACGAACGTTTTCCGAATTTGTTACCTTATAATGGCCTTTTTACTAGTCTCTATCCAGAACATCTTCATAAGTTTTCGGCTCAAGCGGATATCTTCATAATTAAAGAATTTAGTCAAAACAGTCGTTCACAACTGCAAAGTGTGTTCTTTAAATAAAAGGAAGCTCGGTCAGCAGATTATGTCTGCTTTACCGCCCGAAAGAACTACACTTACTCGCCCTTTTACCCATACCGGAATTGATTTTGCTGGTCTATTTGATATAAATCGTATATCGGGCGCGGTTATAGAATAACAAACAGATATGTCTTGTTGCTTGTCTGTTTTGCTACTCGAGCCATCCATTTGGAGGCTACTAATGGCATATTCACCGAATGTTTTTGGCCGCATTTTCCAGATTATTCTCACGTTGCGGTTGTCCTTCTCACCTATATTCTGACAATGGTACCGCCTTTGTTGGAGCAGTTAACCTTCTGAACAAGGATAAGACTCAGATCCTTGAGAATCTTAAACGTCAGATTGTCGCAAAGAATGCCTTTCAGTTAGTAGATTGGCATTATATTTCTCCTGCAGATCCATATATGGGTGGCTTATGGGAAACAGGAGTAAGGAGTTTTAAACTTATTTGAGAAAGATATCCCATGCTCAGAGCATCACTTATGAAGAATTCTCAACTATGTTGACACGAATAGAGGCTTGTTTGAATTCAAGACCTCTCAGACATTTCTCAGACCCCGGGACATTTCCTTATAGAAAGTGACATGCTCTCCCCGCCGGAATCTGGTTTTCCGAACGAATCTCTGAGCTATTTTGCACCGTTTGTTTATGCGTCGATGGAAGGACGAATAGTCGAATTGCATAAACACAACAAATGAAAGGTTCCCCAAAGAGATTTTGTTGTAAATGATTTTGTTGTCATTCGTCCTGACAATCTACCCCCTAACGAATGGAAGCTTGGTCGAATTGAACAGGTCTATCTCGGCCTGATTCGAAGGTGCGAGTGGCCGATATTCGGACTGCCACTGGCATTCTGACTCGGCCAATAGTTAAACTCGTGCTGTTCCCTAACTACGAGCAAAACTAATGTTCTCTTCTTCTTTGCCCGTTTTTTTTTTTTGTTTATTCACAGATGTCTGAAATCGCTCCTCGTCGCCTAACAATGTGACCCTCGATGAAGTTATTGCTACCGCCAGCTCAAAGTGCCGTCTGTGTCCTGAAACTCATCATCTAAGAAAATGTCCCAAATTCCGTCGGGTGAACCCGGTCAAACTCTTGAGTTTAGTTAAAAGACACAAACTCTTCCTCAACTGTCTGGCACATTCTCACAAGGAGTGCCTGAGCAGAGGCAGATGCATAGAATGTTTGCAGGAGCACCATACCATGCTTCACTTTCATCGAAGAGCTGACGACAGCAAAGTAGGCCAGAACAACGCTTCGGAGACACGTCAGCCCAAAAGAAGCACTCGCAGAAGGAGCTACCCCAAGAGAAGAGCTGTTACCACCGAGTCTTCAATCCATAATAAAAACAAGAAGAGCGCAACCAACAATCAAGCTCTGGAAAAACCATTCTCATGTGCTAGTCGGCCTTCGAGTTCCGGTAATGGGGGAATAATTTATTGTTATATTTCCTTATTACTATCTCTTTTAGTTTGCCTAATTTCTTGAATTTATCTTTATTTTTATTATCTTAATTTTGAACTTACATATATTAAACTGAATTTTAAATATAATTTAAACACCTGAATTGTTGAACAATTGATCTCTGGCCAGGTGACTTCTCGGTCCGCTTGTTGCAATGTTGCAAGGGGGCGGGATGTTCGCGCTGGCAACCCTAATTTTAAGTTAAACTTTAAGGGCCATTTTTTGAGTGCGAGATTAACCTCAAGTTTATGGAATCTCCAGTTAAATTTAATCTTCAGTTAACTGAGTATCCATTTTTTGAGTGGGAGTTTAAACCGTGAAGAGCTGCCACATTTATAAGCAAAAATGGCAACGCTTTTCACAACAATTTGCTTTTGTATAGAACAAAGCAGATGAATACGATTGATTTTTAAGTAAAAAAATAATTTTTGATAAATAATAAATAAATTAAGAATTTTTATTGTCCAATTGGGTTTTATATAATTCATAATCACTTACTTATTTGTTTTATTCGGCATTCTCTCACTTAAAAGTTTTCTTTTTTAATAAAATTTGTCAACTACTTTCGACAGTTAATCTTAAGTTTAACCCACCAACGTTGGTGGTTTAAACTTAAGATTAAATGTAAGATTAAGTGAACTCAAAAACTGAGTACGTAGATTAAAGTTAACTTAATCGTTAATCTCAAAAACTGGCCCTAAGTGTTTTTACACCCGTATGTTTGGGGAGATTGCGAATTGTTAGTAAGAAAAAAAGAAAAGAGATAATTAATATCGGATCACCCCCAACCCGAAAGGTACGTTCTATACGTGATAAATATTATTTATATTGAAAATAAATATATGTTTATTTTTCTCGTTTTTGCCAAATATTTTATTTGATTTCCTCGCTCACCCCTACAATTATTTTGGAACAAAGGTGGAAAATCTTTACTAATATTGGACTTCAAGCTCCGAGGAAGACCTCGAAAAATTATCAATACAACTAACAATGAGTATTAATAAACTGCAAACATATTTTGCCAATTTCTTAAGATTTTTAAATTTTTGTCTGATTTAAAAAAATAAATAAATTTTTGAAAAAGTTGCCATTGTTTTCCCAAGCTGTATATATATTGTGAATCCGCTTTGGCCAAACGAATATACGCTGTTGGAAAAAGCATGGAATAATAATAAATGCGGGTGGCTTTGCACATCCCATTTTAAATTCAGTCGGAATGTCACTTCTAGGCAGTCTGTGGTTTAATATATAGCGGTGTATTTTCATCACCCTTTCAACCTTCATATTCGAGCATGTACAGTACATCAAATGTTCTAAAATCGAAATAATCTTTTTAGAAATCTCGGACTAACAAAAGTGAAATCAGAATTCTTGGTATATCGCTTAACCTCCAGATCTGGCACACTAATTATTGCTATATGCTCACGCACTCACAGTGGTAACAGTTCTATAGAACAAAGCGAAAGAAATAATAGTAATAATATCGTTTTAAGACTTCTACAATATTAACAATATTAAAATTAATTTCAGAGAATGTGGGCATCCACTTTATATATATATAAACAAAGTTTATGTAAAAAAACAAGTCATATTTTTGTTAATAATGAACAAAATCATTCTTTCGAATGGAAGAAAAGCTTTCAGAATTAAAACGAAATGAAAAATCAATGTTTTTTTATTCAGCCGATGGAAATTAAAAAAAATTAATCAAAATAATGTTTCTTATAATTCAAGCGCAGCTTTCAATAAAATTATATTCTTTTTACATCTCAGTTTTTATTGATAACACCAAATACTAAGGAGTGGAAACGAACATTTAATTGAGTTTTTTTTTTAATAATGAACCGGATATTTAAATCAACAAATTAACTATAAACATATGTGTTAAAGGCATGCCAGCCTAGGTTGACTTCTAGCGATTTTGAAGGGGATTTTGAATAAAATATACAGCTTTATAATCCAAATTTATTTCGCTTATGTATTTATATTAAAATTCCTAAATAAATAATAATGATTAAGAATTGACAATTATAAAATTTCGTATGTACTTTTAGTTTGTGAACCACTAGGATCAATTACAATATTATTAAGCTTTAATTAATTTTAACTGTGCTTAAATTTTATGGACACTGCGAACTTTATTTTCTGGAATGTTCTTTCAGAATAAAATGGCAGTTCATATTGACTATTAAATATTACAACAACTTTTCGTTATTTACGTTAAATATAAAACAATTCGATAAATTGACTTAAGTGTTGCCAAACGAACCATTTAAAGTTGAGGTTTATGGTAGTGGCGTTAACATTCCCCCCGTAGTATGGCAAGAAGCTTCTTCGCCGCCAGATGAGCAAATTCCAAAATAGCCAACTTAATTTCGGACCTTTCAAGCGTACCCTGTTGTGTTGGTATTTTTGCACTATGTACATGACCGTCACTTGCCAATATGAAACCTTACCCCGTAGCCACACATTTCGAGGAACGACGGGTCCGCGATGACCACTAAGTCCCCCTGACATAAAGGTTTTTGGCGGTCATGCAACTTTGGCCTATAAGTTAAAGATGGCAAATATTGACTCAGCCACTTTTTCCAAAAAATATTTGCAAACTGCTGTGAATCGAGCCAACATTGTTTTAGTAATATGCCACTATCGTCACATGTGGACATAGGTTTTAGTCCTGAATAAGAACCCACTAGGAAGTGGTTCGAAGTTAATGCTTCGCCAGATTCCGCATCCACAGGAACATAGGCTAAGTAGCCTTGAATTTATAACGTACTCTACTTCTAACAGCATACTTTGCAAAAGCTCATCGCTTGGTGACCTTGAGAGCATTATTTGATACAATATTATTTTTATTGAGAGTACTAGACGCTCCCAGGCCCCACCCATGTGGGGTGATGCATGCGGATTAAATTTCCATTTTGTTGTGGTGGTAGTTAATAATTTAAGCAGCTCATCTTTATTAACATCAGGTAATACTTCACGAAGTTCGTGTTCAGCACCGACAAAATTTGTGCCGTTATCGCTGTAGAATTCATGGGAAATTCCGCGACGTGCCATATAGTTACTAATTGCTAAAATATAGAAGCTAGTTGTTAATGAAGACTCCACCTCAACTTGGACTGCTCTGATAGTCAGACAAGTGAATAGACATCGATAGCGTCTTTTCTTATGCTATTTACAACGACCGTAATTGGCCCGAAAAAGTTAATCCCAGTATATGTGAATGGTGCAACATAAGAAGCTACACGAGCAAGCGGCAATTCGGCCATTTGAGGGTTGGTTGTGAAGTACTGCCTTTTTAATTTTGCACATTTGACAGGAACGAACTACAGACCTGTATGTTGCACGGTCTCGAAATATTAAATTTTTGTCTAACTTCATTGATGACAGTTTCGTGATTCATGTGATGATAATTGCAATGGTAGTGCATCAAAATAAGTTTTGTAATTTGACCTTTTCGAGGCAGAATTATCGGACGTTTTTGTTCAAACGAAATATCTGCTTTGTCGATTCTGACATGCACACGCAAAATACCATCTTACAAATATGAGTTTTTGTCGTAGATATCACTGGATTTATGTATGACCAGATTAGAATTTAATAAACAAATTTCGGAAGAATATTTTTCACGCTGAGCCTGTTTATATAAAATATGTTCAGCGCTTTGTAGCTCTTCTTGCGTTAACTGACCATTTTGGTTTTTAATTAACCGACTATTATGTGGAAAACGAAGGACATAGGCCACAGCTCGAACCAGTCGGTTCCGCCTTGAAAATCTGAAGACGTCAATGATCGGCTCAGACTTCGCGATCTTTTTATGTAGACTCCGATATTGGAACTCCTTTCGGCCATTCATTTTCTGGGAGACGTAAAAATTCAGGTCCTTCAAACCATCTAGAGGAATTCGTCACTTTTGGAATTTTGAACCCTTTGGTAGCTTCATCGACTACATTTTGTTTACTTGAGATCTATCTCCAGTCCTTGATTGATGTCAGTTTCAAAGTCTCTGTAATGCAAAATGCAACAAATTGATTGTACTTACGGTGATCGAAATTCAGCGAGCTTAAGACCGTTTTGGAGTCGGTCCAAAAATATTTTTCGTGAATTGTTATCTCACGATTATCTAACACATATTTAGCAAAACGAGCCCCTATAAGTGCAGCCATTAGTTCAAGACGTGGGACGGATGTTATTTTCATGGGGGCAGCTCTAGTTTTAGCTCCAATAAGTGAGCAGATAATATCATCACCTCTTCTCAATCGAAGTATATATCTTTTCATCCCATTCTATTTTTGATAGCCAAACATCTTGCATAAGTATTTTGACATACATAACAATATGTCCTATTAGACCAAAGGGGTCGTAGATTGTCATCACTAATCGTAACATTTCTCTTTTTGTTGGTATTTTTTGACCACAAAAAATGTTACTCTCTCTTAACCAAGGGGAAATTTTAAACGTTATAGCGTCCTCTTGATGCTCCCAAAAAATACCTAAAACCTTCTAAATTTGCTTTTCATCTTTAAGGTTTAAGCATTTAGAATCGGAAATAGTTTCTGTAGAAATGGATTTTAATACTAACTTATTGTTAGAAATAAAATTTCTAATATTAAATCCCGCTTTACGTTGAAAGTATGCAATATCATTTACAATTTGTATAGCCTCTTTCAAATTATCAACGGATATAAGGAGATCGTCAACGTAAGGGTTTTCCTTAATTGCTTTTGCAGCCAGCGGAATTTCGTTTTCAAATTTACTTGTGTTAAGGGTTTTTATGCATTTGCTAATACTAGGGGCATACGTAGCTTTAAAAATCAACACATCGGGCGGCTTTTCGTCTACACAGTCACGACAAAGAAAACTTCTGACATCGCGATCTTCAGGCCGTATATGCACCTGGTGAAATATTTCCTCAATGTCACCGCAAACAGCCACAGATTTCTACCTAAATTTGAAGAGTATCGAACGCAAAGAGGCCAAGTAATCCGGCCTTTAATTAATAGGAATTCAAGGACATATCACCTGATGTGACAGCCGCATCCCAAACAACCCTCGTTTTATTTGCTTTGTTTTTATTAAAGACTGCGAAAATTGGAAGGCACAAAATTTTTGATATACTGTATAATCTTCAAACCTAATTCCACATCAACTAATTCTAGCGTGAGGCTACGAATACCTATTTTATGAAAAGCCTTTGAAAACTCCATCAAGTAATAGTGACACGATTTCTGTGAAGAGAGTATCTGAACAATTCTCTCCAATTCCTATTTTTAAAATGGAGCTATTGTTACATCCAATCTTTTTGTTGTACAAAGATTTAACGAGATATGTCTGTAAGAGTTTATCGGAATATTGTCGAAGTTAAGTTTTGGTATACAAAGTTGAGTACGGAGCCTAAAGAATTGTAGTTTGTCATATCCAAATAAAAGTGGATGCATTTAAAATATACATTAGTTTGCATCCACCCATTAATCTACCACTTAAATCGGACATACAAATTGAATTTGTGGTTAACCAAATTACTACAGTTATGACCTGCGGAGCTAAAGTTTCTACACCAGTAGCCCCGCGAAGATGAATATTAATGTTACTTACCCAGGTTCTATAGAATCACTGGTAAGAGAAAAGAGTGTCAAATAAAGCTACACAACGCCCTGAAAGAAGAAACAGAGTCTAATCTCAACCATTATTTGTAGCTTTTAGGAGCAATTGAAAAATCTGGGTACAGTTTATGCAAAGCAGTGAAAAAAATAAGATCTACCACATACGAAGTTCCTATTCGATTACAAAATGGCAAATGGGCGAGAACTAGTGAGGAAGAAATGAAGCTTTTGCGAACCATTCCCTTAATAATTGACGATAATGGGAAATGGCGTTAAAATTTCTTTCATTATAATTTGAGAACAGCCATTAAGAAGCTGAATGCAAAAAAAGCTCCCGGATATGAAAAAATTATCGCCTTAATGATAAAAAAAACTTACCTACCTCAACTATACTGTACGAGATATTTTGGTCATATTTGACTCCATTCTTCAAGTTGGTTAATTTCCAGTCATGGAAGATTTTGGAGATAATTATTATACGCAAACCAGGCAAGGATACAACACAAGATACGTCATATCGGTCCATAAATTAGTTGTATATTCTCTCAAAATTGTTCGAACGAATGTTCCTTGACAGTTTACTTCAGGAGTGGATCTCAAGGCCATTATTCCTTATCATCAATTTCTTCTTAGAGAACGTCATAGTACTACTAAACAAATTCAAAGCTTAACAAGTTTGATTCGCGATGCTTTCGAGAAGAGCATTGTACTGCGCTTTTCATTTCCCAAACATTTGACAAGGTCTGGCACGATAGTTTGATATAGAAAATTATGACTATTTTACCCGCTAAAATAACTAAAATCCGCCCAACTGCACTAGCTTATTAGACCACGGTCTACTCTGGATTTATATCTAAAGGTTCTCTTATATAAAACAGTTATAAACCCTATATGGCATCCAGTTATAGGGAACAGCATCATCATCTAATGTAGAAAAATTGCAGTCTAAAATTTTAAGAATGATTACGTGTGCTCCAACATGCTCCAACATTCTCACCTTGCAAGAAATCTGCTGCTTTTTGAAGGTATAGACGTCATAAAATACTGAAATATTCGCAATCACAAAATGCTGGTTATTGCATTGGCAATACCAATTTTATTTTAGTTTTAAGACTTCAATATATATTTTTAATTTCGTCGGAAAAGTAATTTATAACACACTTTATTCTACATTTCTGGAACAATTAAATATTTGTGTACTGACGTATATATTGCGCCAGAATGAATGAAAACACATATAAAGACTTTTCAACATACATATTTAATTTTAATTATTGCATGCACATTTGCTTAATACCCCATTTTAGCGAACTAAATCCTCTGGATTGAACATACCCTGAAAGAAAAATTTCATTACACATTTTTTTTATTTTTTAAACCGCAAACTTACTCTAGCACGTCTTAATATAGAGTCTTTACTAGCATCATATGGGTGATCTTTTGAAGGGATTTCCAGAACAGCAGGAACTGGTGAAGTGTGTGCATCAATCACGTGACGAATAAGTTCAGCATAGTTCTGATTGATTAGTATAATATCAATGTCATCTCTTTTCAGGAAACGTTTAAAGCAATCTTCGATTTCGCTTACAGCAGTGTCTGTAAAATTGGTTATTATAATGGATATTTATTAAATACAAGCAGTTTATAACATATACATACTTTTATCAACTACCATAAAATTGGGGTGACGATTTTTGTTAATCTCACCGACTCCACCAAGCAAAAATCCAACGCAAGTATCCTACACAAAAATATGTTATTTCCGAAAAATAAAAAAAAATATACGTACCTCGTCACCAATTACAGAAATTAACTTTCCTTTGACAGCTGAATGCAACGCCATTATATTCGAATTCTGTCTTTTTCGTGCCAAGTTAATCCCGTGAAGTGCAAGAAATTAGGACAGACTGTTTTGGGAGTCAGCTGACAAATTGCAAATAAAAAAGATCACGAGAAAAGGTAGTGCCAAATTCATATACATATTAAGCTTATAATATGAGTAGCATTGCCACATAAAATTCTTTCGCACTATAATTTATTATTAACCCTGTATTTACACGCACAAGTCGAATCGTAAATAGCTATAATTACCAAAAATTAAAAAGTTCGATTGCTGCATTTACACATTTTAGCGTTTGTTTGAAAGGGTTCTTCTCACAGTGAAAGTGTTTGCTACAAATACACTCATACCTCGCTTTGCGTCGTTTCGTTTTGCGTTTGTACGTCGCTGCTGAATTAGTTTGATATTTTATTTAAATTTTTAAATATCCTTTTCTATCTAAAACATGTCACGACTTTTGTTTCTAATTGCACCATGCTATCAAAATTTAGGAATTTCCTTTCTAACTGAAAATAGTAGTTTTATTTTTGCTTTTTTTTTTTCTAATTTGAGAGTTCAGTTTCAATTAGTGTGTTATAAATTAAGTGCATTTTTTATTTTATTTTAATTGAATTTGTATTTTTTTGTTTTTGTATGTATGTTATGAAATTTTATAATATTTTTGTTTTTAAATGTTACTTTCTTATTAAAAAGTAGTATCTGCGTAACCCTGGAACCTTCGATTCTTACTTGGTTTGCTATAGAAAATCAGAATTCACTTTCCGCCATTTCAATTTGCGTCGTATTTTTTTGGGAACGTAACCAATACGCAGTGAGGTATGGGTGTATGTTTGTTCATATTTGCCTTACATTTTTCATTAGTTTTTCTGGTGATCCCATTGGGGGCAAATATATGAAAAAACTTATTTTCCCAAATAGTTGTCAAACAGCGTCAAATACAGTTTGTAGCAAATGTGTTTTGCCCACGATCACTTCAAAGAAAATATTTGCCATAGCAAAATATTAAAATTTCTTTGCTCATAAACAAAAATTTGTTTCTTTAGAAATAAATAAATAAACAAAAAGTATATTACAAATGCATACATTAATTGAAATAAATTAAAATTCAAAATGGTAAAACATTGTTGTGTTAAGGTGGGTCACAACTTCTTTGGTAATACTGAAGGAAGAACCCTACCAGAACAATGACGGTAAAGTAACTAGTCATTTTCCCGTCATGTGTGATGTGTAAACACATCATTCGTTCCCATCAAGTATTGAGGGCAATGTGAAAAACTTGATGTAAACAGTCGTGTACGTGGGATGTTGTTTCTCTTTCTCAGTTATGAACTCTTTCGACTATAAAACATATATCTAACCTGCTAACTCTACTGCTGTTCTTAAATCACAGTTGATGTAAACGTGGCTAAAAGTTAAATAGAAAATTGGTGACAGTTTACAGGTCCAACTTGATGCATATATCGGTCACGGGTAACGTGTATATAGCTCACAGTTCACTTCCAAATTGATGCATACTTTTTACAAAAAATATAATTTTTATTTTATAAGCAATTTATTTTTAATTAAATAAAATTTTAATACGTAATTAAATGTTTTACTTTAATTTACATTTTGATATTTAAAAATAATAATAAGAATAATAATATAAATATTAAAAACAAACGACTTTTTCAGGAGGTGGCTTACACCCGAATTCATTAATCGTCCTTTTTTGCCACTAGTATGACTGACGCACTCCTCTTTTACTTTGTCCTTCATATTTCTTGAAGGCATCGTTTGCTTTAGTTTTACAACGATTTAGAAAAGAGATTTATTAAATACTAATTAAATGATTTACACAGAAAAGGTACTTACATTCCCAAACAGTTACTGGTCCTGCTATACTGCACTTTGATTTATTGATTCATTATGATTTTTTTCGGAAGATATTGTCAACAATATATTTGACGCCATCAAATCTAATAATCAAATGACGGTCATTTTACCGTCACTAATGATGTGTTGGTGGAAATGCAACTCTAATGCTTAAAAGTATAAAAAAATGTTATGTATGTATTAGCAAGTGAGTCTTATATGTGTTAGAGTCGGTCATTCATTTCTTGTAGGGAAGTTAAAACCACCATATTCTTCAACACCAATTTAATTGTTTGTCTTTTCCATATCAGTGTTGACAACTAAATAAAATATAAGAGCTTAACAAATAAATCTTAATGTTGACTTAAACGTAAAATATAAAACTTAATAGTATATTATAATTATGTATACATAAAAACATACAAATTTTGTACCGTCAAAAACTGGTTGTGGAAATATTGGCCTCATAGATCAAATATTAAACTGTTGTTCTGTTGTTGTTTATGTCTGTTGGTTTATAATTCCCACCTTAGGCGTCAGCGACATAAACATATGTAGTTTTAGCCTCTTAAGATTTTTTAAATGTCTTTTTGTTATTCGCTTGAATCATCTAGATCGATCTACACCTCCATAAATAAAACTAAACGATGATAGAATTAATTTGTTGGGCATTCGAACACTTTTAATATTGTAAATTTGACTTGGAGGTGTTAATTATTATGAAATATAAATTGGTTTGAATAAAATTGGAATATATATCGTGTTATAATTCGTAAGAAAAGGATAGTGTTTTGTTTTTGCTTTGAACTTGCTTTAGAAACTAAATTTAATTATTCGCCTTGTTCTAGTACACCTAAACAAAAAGACGTCCGAGGTTCCACCATTCATGCTCCTTACATACAGTCCACAATCGAACATTTGGTTCTTCGAACCGGATCTTGGAACTTGTTAACTAAGTATCTTCAATCCAAGTGAAGTTGTTTTTTGCTTTATTTGTCTTTTTATGATGATTCATATACTTATAAAGTTTTGTTGTCGATCTTAACAGAACTTTATATGAATATCATATAACAGTGTATATTTTCATAAGCCCAATTTGAGTGAGTTGTGAAGTTGATGGAAAAAAATCCAGAAATTTCTAAAGGAAAGCAAAAATTTGGGATATCCAAAAATCAGTGCAAGGAAGCGTGGAAAGAATTTTCTACAGAATTGAATAGTTTGAGTTCATCTACAAGAACCCCCTCCGAATGGCAACGTGTAAGTATACAGCATCCAAAATATTGTAAATAGACATTTTATTCGAATTTTTACTCCGTATAGGTTTAGATTCACTACAAAGCAAGTATTAACAAAAAAAACTTGGTAATAATGAAAAACAATCAAGCAACAGGAGGTGGTCCTTTACAAGAAATTCCCCTTAACATCCTTGTGGTCTTAATTTCATCCAGCACATAACAAAATGATTTTTTGTTATTGTATTTGTTAATAATTTTGGGCATTTCTTACTTCGAGCTGGGTAGTTCAAGAAGATTTGCATCATCGCGTATTTTTCTACATATACGAAGAACATTTATATTAGCGAAATGATTTTCATCTTCGTAAAATAAATTCACACATAAATCTAGTTTTCACTTACTTTTATTTATACAAAAACTTATTTTAACTTATGTTTTATATTTCTTCTGTTTCCAAATAAATTTTATGGTGTTACGAACATGAAATTGAAATATCACACCTGCAACACTATAACAATTACAAGTAAAAACGTTGATTTCCTCAACATCAAAAAATATTTTGGTTGAGTGAAAGTTGGGTTGACTGGCAAACTGAGTTGAGTTGAGAACGCCAATAGGGGCATAAATTAAAAATTTTCTTTTGAATTAAATATGTATAGTTAAAAATTAAAAGAGACATTAAATTAACGTATCTAAGTGGTTGATCTCGAAAAATAAAACATATTTTTAAATAAATAGTTTCCTTATTGCGATTATGAATAATCAAAACCGTAAGCAACTCTGAGATAGCGTCCCCAAGTATAAGATTCCCAAGCTTTATGACGGGCCCAGCACCTCTAATAGATTTTATTTCCTGTCCGATGTTGACGAAGAAACTGAGAAAAATGTAAAAATTCCGCCATATATCATAGTAGACTCTAGCGTATGCTTCAACAACGTGATAAGTATATTTGAAGAAAAATACGTGTTCAAGAGATGTCAATAGGTACAAAAATAATGTCCAGTAAAATAACGGACCACAATGTGGCGATAGAAGAGCTCAAAAAAGAAAAATGCATTTTTAGACCCCTGACAACAACAATGATTTCACCAATGAGGAACTACTGGAGATCTTCTTTAATGCAGTGGATGCATTGGAAAAATTTCAAAAATGTTTGACATACGGAGAGTTTTAGATATGATGCTCAAACAAGCCATATAAAACCACTTTTGCACACAATGTTTAGGTTATGCACTGGAACGCTCAAAACATAAAAACTGAGTCAGCAGCTTCTCAACTCGAAAACGTCCTTCATGACAAGAATATTAACATTCTTCTTCTAAATTAAACATTTCTATAACCACATCACTAATTTAGATTGGGAAACTTCAAAATTTACCGCGAAGACCGACCAACACATGGTGGAGGAGTACTTATCGAGATAAAACATAACCTAGTGAATAAGTTATTACCTAAAATTAACACTCGATGTATCGAAAATATTTCTATCCAGGTTATGATTAACAGACGTCCAGTAGTTTTCATTGCTGTGTATAACGCTAATCATATCCCGGATTTTAAAGCTGCTTTAGATCTTCTAACAAACTTTTCTGATGAGTTTTTCATTTTTGGTGACTTCAGTACACGTCACACACATTAGAATTGTGTAACAAATAACATAGCTGGTAATACACTTTATAAACAATCTGCGAGTTCTAACTATTTTATTTATTATCAGTACTCACATAAACAAATCTGCCAAAATGTTTATTGCACAACGAAATAAATTCAAACGTGCAAACTACAGGGCCCACTTAATTGGTATATTAAGACAGTTAAATAGTCCAATTGATTTCCACCTTAATAAGGATAGAAACGAATCGTGGTCAAGATTTATTTTAAAGTTGCCTAATTGGTCAAAAAAGTTTTGGAAATTGTCAAAAGTTTTAAAAGGTAATAAAACTGCATTCTGCGATTTAAATATAAATTATACAATATTTAAAACTGGAGCTGAAAACGCTAAAGCAATATCCGAAACATTTAACAATTCTCATTTGGTAACCATAAACAATGCTTCTCCTTTAGATTCTCGTGTTTCTACTTTTGTATATCGTCTTGAAGAAAACCCTCGCAATTTTGGTAACACTGATTCTACCGACTCTTTCGAAGTTAAGTCATACGTTTATTTATTGAAAAATAATAAAGCTAGAGGTCTAGATAGTATAAATAGTATTATTTTAAAGAATATGCCAGATAGCTTTTACGAAGAACTTACCGAAATATTTAACGGTTGTCTAAAATATGGCAATTTTCCCTCGACTTTCTAAAAGGCGAAAGTAATCCCTATCCCAAAAGGGGATAAAGATCCCAAATTACCCACAAGCTATAGGCCAATAAGTATACTGAGTTTACTGGACAGGATCTTTGAAAACATAATTCACAAAAAATTAGATGTTTTTGCAGACCAAAATAGCGTAATAAACCACCAACAGTTCGGGATCCGTAAAGAACACTCTACTGTACATCAATTAAAGAGAGTTGTTAACTTAATAGAAAAAAAACTGAAGAAATCGCAAAAGCGCTGGCATTACTTTCTTAGACATAGAAAAGGCCTTTGATACTACTTTGCACGATGGATTGATTTTCAAGCTCGGTCTTTTTAATTTCCCACTTTACGTGCAGAAAATTGTCAAAAGTTCTTTTGAAAAGTCGATCTTTTGTGGCATATGTTGACGGCGAATTTTCTAGCGTAAAACAAATCCCAGCGAGATTACCTCAGGGATCTGTGTTATCACCCAAATTTTACTAGTTATATACGTCCGATGTAATAGTCCGTAGAAACCGAAAAGCAGCATTTAATGCTGACAACAGTGTCTTTATATGTTCCGGAAATCCTCTAATACAATAGTAAAAAGAATGCAAGAGACTCCTACCTCAAGCCAAAAATATTTTGACAAATGCAAAATCAAAACAAATAATAATAAAACTCAAGATATCATATTCCCATTTAATAAGTCGCCCAAACGTACTCCCACAAAAATTTTGTACTCAAGTGGAAACATCATCTCCATTAGCGATAACATTAAATATCTAGGTTTTATATTAGATAAAAAACTTTCGTTTAAACAACACGTTAGTTATATCTGCAGTAAGGCATAAAATGTGTTCATGCTCTATACCCCATACTTAATAAGAGGTCTCAATTTAAAAAACAAATTAAATTAATTTTTTATTTATTATTCATTTCTTAATCTTAAACAAAAATAGCTGTTGCACAGTCATAAAACTTATAGTGTGAACACAAAAGCAGCTGATTATGGTTTTAATGTTAAAAGCAGGTTTTAACTTTAAGTGTGAAAACACTATTCGCTTTTTTGAAAATAAAAACTTTTACAAAATCATTAAGGTCGAAATAATTGAATAAAGAGAGTCGTGAGGAATATTGTAATCGTTCCATCTTTTTGTGCATTTTAATTATTTGGGAAATATTTCATTACTTATTGCTAAAATTTGGGTTGAAAATTATGTTCTACCTTAGAACGTTCTTGAGGTTACTTATGTGCTGAAATTGTTGTTAGTCGGCTGAAAATCTTCCTACTTAATAATCCGTTGGAGCGTGGGTATAACTGTAATTTATACAAGCTAAGCTTATTATTTAGGTTGATTCGTAAAGCTGGTTTTGATAATATTTGTAACCATTAAAACCATACTACAAATTGAGTAGTTACTTACAGCTAATTTGGAGCTGCAGATTTGAGAGTTTGTTTGGAAAGTGTTTGAATATATTGCAAACCTTTTCATTCTTTAGCAAGTTTTACTCAAAAGTTAAACTTAAACTATACTGTCTTGATATTTGTACTAAAGTAGTAAACTTTTGCACTATTTGTTTAACCTTTTTTCATTCTCATAACTCTAATTTGTTAATGCCGATATTAGCTTTTAGACAAGAAAAATAAAAAGGCAAATAAAAAGTTCTTGTACAATATCTTCTTTATTTAAAAAAAGAAAACACGTGTGGTTCAATTCAAAAGATAATTTTAAAGTGAAAAATAAGGTTAAGTAAAAAAGAAAAAATAACAAAACAAACAGTGTAAACAGTGTAGACAATGCAGTGTTTTCATTTAATCTCTAACACTTCCTCTAAAGAAAGACACTGCATACCAAACTATTTCCTAAATTTCTGACATATCAATATTCAAGGGTAGAGAACGTAGTAGATTTGCTTCTAAGAGTTTTGTCAACAAATCAGCAAGTTGGTGTCCTCCATCGATGTGTTCTAGCTGGAGTTCTTTGTTCAAGTACTTTTCTCGAACATAAAAATGTCTAACTTTAATATGTTTTGACCTTTTATGATATTCTGGATCCTTTGCGAGTTTGACCGCACTGGCATTATCTATATAGAGTGTTGGAATCTGTTCATTACCCAGGAGTTCATATAAAAGTCGTTTAATTCATATAAGTTCCTTGGTACCTTCACTACCCGCTATTATTCCAGATTCAGTTGTTGAAAAAGAAACTGATTCTTGTAACTGACCTGTCCAAGAGATGGCTTTTCCTGTCAACATTGCAACAATACCAGTTATCGATCTGTGTGTTTTAATATCTCCACCAAAAATCAGCGCCGGTAAAAACTTTAAGAGGTTTATCATCAACTTCGTATTTTAAGCCATATTCACTTGTGGCTTTTAAGTATTTAAAAATGAGCTTTACATTACTCCAATCCTTTTCTGTAGGATTTTCCATACATCGTGACGCTTTACTTACACTAGAGGTACATAAGGCTTCCTATTGCTTCACGAAAAGGTACTCCTTCTTTAACGCTTGGGCTATTTGCAACTTCTTCTTTTCCAACCGGAGTTGACACTGCGTTGGCGTCATACATATTGAAGCGTTTCAGAATTTTGCTGATATAATTCTCCTTACTTATTGTAATCGATCCATCAATATTCTTTCCATTCTTCTTTTTGAGGGGATTGTATAGCGTGAATGTTCGACTGGGGATCATTTTCACAGGTAGGTGAGTCTGCAAGCAGAACAAAATCATTTGATGCCATCAATTTCGGTGAATTCTTGTTACGATTACTGCTTCTAAGTTAAAAATTTTTTTCCTCCGAAAAATCTTCATCATTCTGAACGTTACTTCTTTCGATTACACTTTCCACCTCATTCTTTTTCTCAGTCTCAGTAGGAATTTCGTATTAGTTTTAGATGTATATCAACATGACCATAATAAAATTTGTACTACATACAGTTTCAGACTTAAAAAACACCATGACTACAGACTATTTTATTTGTCGATGAGTCCCATACTCTTTATCCATCTTTTTCATTCACATATCCTACATCTGTTTTGCCTTATTTCAAACTTTGATCGAAATTGTTTCGGAATGTGCACATAACAGCCGGTGCCAAATATTCTAAAATTATCTAAATTTCCAATTCCTCTTCTGTACCATAGCTCATATGGAAACCTGTCCTTGACCTTTGTTGTACTTGTACGATTCAAAATATATGCTGCTGTATGACATGCACTTATGGCTATCACTTAGCATGGAGCGAACAGCCTCTACCGTCGTTCTATTTTCTAGCTCGGCTGTACCATTCAATTGGGGTGTGTAAAGTGGTGAAATAATATGTTCAATCCCCCATCGGCTCAATAAACTTTTAATCTTCTCATTGACAAACTCATCGCCACCACCAGATCGAAATTTCTTAACAATATGTCCGTTTGCTTTAGCCTCATTTAAAAAAATTCCCACTTAGGTATCCTGTTGCAGCCAGGCTTCGACCGTCTTTTCTTATTATTTTAACAGTGTTTTCATCAAATATTGTTTGAAATCCATTTCTGGCTGCAGATTTAACCGAAAAAAGATTTTGACTTGCACCAAACATTTTTCAATCTTGCTGTCTCCCATTTGTTCTTGCAAAACTCCTCAACGTGCACTACACCATGGCCATACGCCAACATTGTAGCATATTGTTTTCCTAAGAATATTGTTTTCCTAAGAAAACAATATGCTATGCTTTCGCATTCAGCTCCGGTAAAGGCCCGGTTAAAATCAAGCCAAATACGCTTTTTTATGTCATTAGATTTCCCAGGATATTCTTCTTGACAGCCTTTAACAAGATGTTAAGGTATACGTCACCAATAAGAATATCAATGTGACCGCTTTTATCGAATTTCGGATCAGCCAACGAAATCCCCAAAAGGCTGCTTATCTCGAAACATCAACAGTAGAATTGAGCAACATCTCAGTCAATTTGGGTAGTTCTAAACCAGTTGCCTCTACTTAAAACCCAAAGGCGAAGTCAGGAAAAACGAAGATTGTCTCTGAACTGTACCAGTAGAAGTTCCGTACAAACCCGAACTGTTCGCAATCCTAATTTTTTCTTCAACTTTTCCGAAATAAAAGTTGCCTGCGAACCGGAGTCTATCAAAGCACTAGCTCTAAATATTTGCTCTCGATGGCAAATATCAACCGTAGCAGACTCCAAAAGGATCTGACTTGATGTAGTAGCAAAGAAATTCTGCACAATTCTGATGCATCAAATAGTTCAAGTTCCTGAGAAGATCCAGACACCTCCCGGTGTAGCAAAGTATGATGTCGCAGATTGCAGATTGAACAATTGAAATTTTGCCTGCATCCTATTTAACCTATGACCAGCTGCGAAGCAGTTAATACACAGGTTGTTCCGCTTTACAACCAAAAATCCTTGCTCAGGTGATAAGTTCAAGAATTTTGGACAAATGTTCATCAAATGATCACCTGAGCAACAAGTCTCGGTTGATGACCGAGTAGGAAAAGATCGAACACTCCTTGTCGAACTAGAAAAAGCTTGAGGGGCTGACATGGCATTACAATTATTTATTGATTAAAAATTTCGAATATCAGATATGGTTTCCAAAGACTGAAACCTCGCAGTCAGAAATTCATTTAAATCTTTCCATTTAGGAATCTCCATTTTGTCCCGAATTGTTTGTTCCCATAGAGACAAAGTTAGTACTGGAAATTTTGTGGAGCAAATATATACGAAAATTGGGTCCCAATTAGAGACATCAATATCATGCATCCAAAGTGCTGATATCGAATTATTGATTTCTCTTTGGATTCCCTTGATCTCATGAACCGATTCTAGTTTTATGGTTTTTATCGTTAAAAAGTTTTTACGTCAAAAACAACCATGTCTGCTGCCTATAACTATAACGCAAAATTTTGAACACACATTTTGACAAGATATTGACATTATATTTAAGACATGAGTATATAATAAAATATCTTGATTCAATTTTTAATTTCTATTTTCATATAAGGTTTAATCCATTTCGTGATATTTATGGAAAATTGTTATAATTTTTTTAAAGCGACAACACGTTTTGCAACAGCTGTTATTTGAAACTATTGCAAAAGCTTTGCAAGATCAAACATTTATTTGGTCAAAAAAGGAGAAAATATTTAACACAGGTGGTTAATGGAAACAAATGGTTTTGTGAATAACACTATTTATTTAACTGTCAGTTTACTTATTGCAAGTGTCAATAATTGTCTTTCTTAAAAAATCTCTTGAAAGTTGACCTGCAAGTTCGAGTTCATCCATGTTGTCTGATCGAAGTTCTTGTCCGGACAAAATAATTTTTTACTGAGAGTTTATTGCAGCACGGTTCTCCTATTTCGATTGATTTAATTGACTTTATTTTTATTTGACACTTGAATTGATTTAATTCCTTATTACGTATGGACAAAATTGTACTCCGTTGTTAATAAGTACAATTAAAATGTTGAATTGAGTCATAAAAAATTATTTGCAAGTTCTTTGAGATGCCGGATTTAGTAGAAAAAAATCTGTGATTTACCTCAATTGTGGTTGCGTGTTTTTGAATTTATAAGTTAAAAAATCTGTGATTAATATGTATTCTTTTCATTTTTGTGTTATATTTAAATTCAATAATTTAATTACAGAATACAGAATACAGAATACTTTTCTTTGTTTTAATATTTTTTTACTGAAATTCTCATTTCTACTTTTTTACCTAGCTTATAATGATACCTTTTCTTCTTCAATGGCCATCAGTAAAATAAATTTTTCTCTTTCGTTTATTATTAGCACATTATTTTTTCAAATAATTAAAAATATGTTTTTGACGTTAACAAAATAGAGTAAAATATAACCAAAGGTTGCAGTGCTATCCCATTGTGAAACTAATAATGTTTATTTACGGCAGCTCTTGTTTGTTCGAACAAAATGTTCGAAATGGGAACATTTTAAGTAACGAATAATTTTATCCGGACAATAATTTTGTTCGGACAACATGAGTGAATCCAGCTATAAACAAAATCGGGCTGAGAGTTGTTCGTAAAAAATATATTCTCTCTGAAGAATAGAGCTATCAACTACATGAAAGTGATGAAACAGAATACGTAAGCATCTTGAAACAAAAATGCAGTCAATAAAGATGTGCATATAGGGCTTAACGATTTTTTTTATATAAAATAACATAAAAAGTTGTCGGCAAAAGCAGTCGTGAGATAGAATCTATTTTATTTTGATAGCGTTTTTTTAACTCTCTCTCAATTATGCTTCTACAATTTGCACGTGGTGTTGCCTGGTTTTCACTGAATTTTATGCATTTTTAAATCAGAAGGTATAGGTTTTGTTTTGGGGCGAAAAAACTAATAATAAAAAGTAGAACAAACATAAAAACAAAAGTAATTAGCTAAAAAATTATTTTTGAAAATTAAATGTGTGTAATATAATGAAATGTGTTATGTGTGTCGCCGTAGTCTAGTAGGTAGTGTGTTGGCCTATTAGACGAAAGGCCAGGGTTCGTATCCCCAGTCAGAAATCGAAAACGAAATATGATAAAATATTTCTTCGGCGACTTCCTCCCAGCAGATTTCTGGCAAAAACTCTGAGAGCAAAAATAAAATTGCCATGAAAAGATTCTCAAAAAATCTGTCGTTCGAAGTCGACTTTAAACAGTAGGTCCCGCCACTCATGTATAAAATTAACACACAACAGAAGTGGTGTGAGAAGCTAGGTCGTAATCCTGTCTGAAGGGTTGTAATGCCAATTATGTATGTTATGTATGAACATAAATTAATTTTAATTAAAGAAGTTCAAATATCCAATGGAATCTTTAAATAAGTTAACCGGCTTTACACACCATCTGCTATTTTTTATTGCAATGTCTCCTCATTTCATAGTTATCCATATATACGCCCCTGTTCTGGAAAACACAGCGTTTTCAAATCGTAAGCGAACGCATTTAAGCATGTTCTGAAAACGAAGCGATTTGCTGTCGTTTTGCATTTTTCGAAGTTGCATTCGAACAATGAAAACATATGTTTTATCATAACAAAACATAAACAAATAAAAAAATTGTAAATGCCTACAGCTTATATGCTTGCTATATAGGCTTTAAAAAAGCAAAAAACAAAACAAATGTTAATTACAAACACTAATGGATTATTCCAATCCATTGGACATTTCAGATCATGCGTAAGTACTTACATACATACACAGACAAAAAATCAGGTTTCATTGCAAGTTTTTGGGCTTAAAATATCATAGCTCTGTACAGGTTAAACAAAACTGAATTTTTGATGGTTCTGGAAGGATCTTCTGGACATAAGAGCAAAAGTCCAATTCCAGAAATAGTGCATTTGGTCAGCGTTTTAAGATTTCTGACAGTCGGGTAATTCTAAGGTGTGATCGTCAATGACATTAATATAAGTATGGGCTGTAGAACTTTTTGTAAATTTTTAAGTAACGTACTTAACATCCTTGAAGAGAGACTGTGTCCACATTGAATTCAGTTGAAGATGTCCGAATCAGAAGGAAGAGAATCCAAAGTACTTTTATGAAAAGTTTCAAATACCCGGCGTCATTGGATCTGTAGATGGCACACATGTGAGACTTATAAAGCCTTCGCATGATTATGAACTGTACTATTGCCGAAAGGGATACTACAGCTTATCCAAATATATACATCCATATCTGTGATCATAATTAATACCATGTCGATTTGTGACTACCAAATGAAAGTTCGCGCTATGGATGCAACTAGGCCTGGTTCATGCCAGGATGCTTTCGTCTGGAATTTAAGTAATCACAAACACAGAACTATGAAGAAATGTATTCCCGTGGAAACCTTAAATCTTGGCTGTTAGCCGACTCTGCATATGCATTAAAACCCTGTTTTAGTGCCATACAAGTCTGCGGTGTTTGATTCAATGCATCACAAATTTAATTTAGTGCATTCATTAGCAAGAAATATAGTAGAAAGGACTATAGGGAACTTAAAAACCCGTTTTAGAAGCTTTCAGGTGTGTCTTCCCTATAGTCCGTCGAAAGTAGTATAAATAGTAAATGTTTGTTGTGCTCTACATAACATTTGCAAACATTATAATGTTCCTGTATAAGACTCAGACCAAGTAGTTTCTACAACACATAAAGAAGTGGAAGGCTCGCACGAATTGCAAATTAGAGACAGTATTTCGAGGTCCTTGGCTTAATAAAAAATGTATTAACTTTTTTAATTTATATTTATGTATTTTAAACAAAAACAAAGCAAAAAAGTACACTTCATTTGTTAAACAATAAAAAAAAAATACTTCAAATATTACATAAGAGAGATCATTAACATGAAAAACAATTCTTAAATTAGTCCTCTTCCAAGCCGATCTTCATTTTTTAATTTAAAAAATTCTAGTTGCATTTGATTGCGACAATTCTTTCCATTTCCAGATTATGTCGTTTTATTTCAGAAAGTTCTTTTTCCTTTAAAGAGCAAATTTGGTCCATTATACATATATTCTAAGTACCTAGTAATTTCTTTCATATTATTATCAATTTCTATATTTTGAACTATACAATTAAAATTATTTTTTTCTTCTTGCATTAAGTGCTGAATGTCACCGCTGAGATAAGCTTTCTTTCTTCGAGGGGACATTCCGGGCGTAAGTGGAGGAGAGTCTGAAGATGTTGGTTTTACTCTTTCAGTTCAATTTCAATTTGCGTATCCTCTTCAAATTCAAACTGTTTTTCTTTGTCTCTGCACTAAAAGATTTTGCTTTTGAAACACCCTGGACTGCATGTAATATGTTGCATATTATAGGCAATTGCTCTTCAACTGGTGACAGGGAGTGTTGCTGATAATCTCCCCCTCAAATATTTGTTTATGTACTTACATTTGCTCACGTATTTAAAGTTAAAATATTTATTATTCAACAGCTACGGGCGGCCTTTTTGTAATTTATTCTATTAATTCTTTTCACTTAGAGATGTTACTTATAGGCAGTCACGAATAATTGGTAATTTTTAATGCTGGTAGCCAGTTTAAAATAAAATCTTGTATGATTTTCTTGCTCTCATAAAAGTTTTAAAGCACTTTATACAGGTTTTAAGTTATTTTTTAATTCTAATTAAGGGTTTATTTTTACGATTTAATATAGATATGTGAGCTTAATAAATTGCAAATGTTGATATCAAAAGTTTAAAAAGAAATAATCAGATAATTGGTTTTAAAATTAACATCACTAGCATTACATTTTTTTTTTGAAGATCAATCTGATCAGCTGGTTGCATAAATTGCCAGATGATAAGTAAACAAATGATACAGACAATATAAAAACTCAAAGCAAATTTTTCTATTCTATATTTTTAATTTAAATAATCAAAAAATGCTAAAAGTTTTTATTAAAATAAAAAGAAAACATATTAAATTTAAATTGTGTATAATTAATTTAAGGTACAGTTTAAATAAAAGAAGACCAAATCGCTTAGTATACGCTAGTGGTTTCAAAACGCCAAATTTCTAGCGATTTCGTTTGTTAGATCACTTATATATGCGTTTTTCAGAACATGGGCGGTACATGTTTATTTATATCTGAATTGTCAAAATTTCCGCCAAACACTTGGCTTCATTAAGTCAGAAATGCTACCAAATTAAATGATGGTCAAAAAATATTTAATTCTGCTGTATAATTGATATTTAAGTAAATATAAATAACCATAAAAATTACTTGTCGTATTCTTGTCATATCCGTTGTCTTGTTCACCACTATATGTTGTAAGCACCACTGCATTGTTTACTCTTCTATTATGCTCTTATATATTCAAATAAATGGCAGCCATTACCACTTGTACACACGTAAGCAGCTAAGCAAATTTAGATTAGTTTTGTTATGTTATAAAGAAATTTTTTATGCCGAAACTTAACCAAAAATTCACTCTTTTGTTTTGTTTTGGCATATGGGATTGTGAGTAGAGTTATATAGAATTGGATTAGCTGATATAGTGAGGCCTTTAAGTTTGTATATAAGGAGGATATAAAAGGTGCAAGACCTAACTATAATATGTTTACCCAGTTCGATAAAATCTGAGGATCTGAGGATATTAACCCCATTTGCGAAAATATAACATCCTCAGTGAAATTTTCTTTAGGTTTTATTAAAAAAGTTTTATTACATACATAACGAAACGAAGTCTGTCAAATCTGTGCCTAATTTTTTAAGACTCTTGAGTAGCTATTTATACTCTTTTGAATTTAAATCCTAATTCAGAAAATGAGCCAGTTTAAACTTATTTTTATTAAACAAACTTGTGTTGTTTGCCGGCATCTGTTGTAAACAAAACTGTACTGTTTACTATTTTATTCTGCTCTTACAACCGCTGAACTTGCTTTTTATTATTATTGTACAGACAAAAACATAATCAAGCAAATCGATATAAAAATTCCAGCAAATTTAAATTTAATTTAATTTTAAATTTGAAAAGAACGGCGAGATAGAAAATGAAATGGAATCCAAACTGACAACTATTGATCAGAAAAAGACATACAGTGGTGGTTAAAATATTCGCAACTTAAATCACATTTTAGTTAAACGTTGATGTTAAAAAAGACACCTTAAGTAGCTTTTTTTATTTTTTTATTAAATTCAGTTCTTTTTAATATTGTTACGTTTTTACCTTTTTAAAACGTTTAAAATATGAGTTCGTAAATCGTAAATAAAATAAAAATAAGTTTGTGTTTAATTTTAATTGAATTTTTTATTGTTCGCACAATTTTGTGTGCCACTGTTCACAACTTGTTATAACAACAATTGTTTTATTTGTTATTCCTCTGTTTAGACCCTTTGCAATAAACAATAACAATCATTAGACAATTGTTCTATAGATATTTGTAACGGAGATCTTCAAACCATGATTGCTTTCTTCACCCACAGCGTCTTCACAGGAGACTGAAGAAGAGTCTTGAAGAAGACTGAACGTAACATACCGTAAAGAACGATCTCTTTTTGTCATATGGAGAACAATGTAAACGTTTACCGAAACGTTCTCTCTCGTTAGCAAAACGGGACGATCCGTTTTTACGGGACAATTGAACAGGGTGATGGGGCTATTATATACAGAGTTGCATTGCGGAACAATGTTGCATGCATATAATGAAATTTTAATTATAATAATAAAAAAAATAATTATTTTATAAGAATAAATAATATGTATGTATTTTGAGTGACGAAGTGGTAGAAATTTTCTTTTTTGGTACTTTCATATATATAAATCGTATATATTAATCTTTTAAACTTGTACCAAAAAAATGATTTTACTTTAATTATTATTGTTATTATTATGACTGTAATGTGTATAAAAAACTTTGAAACATAATATATAAAAAATATGTATTTTAAGTGGCAATGTAACGTAAATGCCTTTTTTGATACTCTCCTATTTATACATAACTCTTTAAAATTTTTAAATACATATTCTTATGATTATAAGAAAGAATATAAAGAATTATAAAATTATACCTAAAGGTATTGTTTATAATTTAATAAAAGGAGCAAAAATTCACTTTGAATAGAACAAAATTCAACTGTACTTATATCTAAATTCCATAAATATTGACTAAGATTAAGCCAACAATGTAATATTCTAGAATATTATAAATATAAAATTTAAAAAGAAAATATATCTTCTTTCAATTAAAAGCACAAAATTGGTACTTTTTGGGTTTTGCTTTATCTTAGCAACACTCGTCACTGTTCTGAACAGCTGAATTCGTATTGACGTTTACAAATGTATGTAAACAAATTTTATTTGCATTGTGTTGTGAGAGTGTGTGTTTTTGTTTTCCTGTGCTGTGTATTTTCCGGATCAAAAGAAAGTATGTAAAAAATGAAATAAATAAGAATATATTAATACATTTTTTTATTTAGGTGGATGACGAAAATCTTATTCTTCTTGTCCAGGCAAATGAATTCTTGTATGATAAGTTCTGCTTAACTTATAAGTTGGGCGAGAAGAAGAATAGTGCTTTGCGGGAAATATCGGCTGAAATGGAAGATCCAGATAAGTTTTCATAAACTAAATGCACACATTTTTTTATTTGTAATTAGTTTTAATACATTCTAGAGGGATTAGTTATAAAGAGGTGAACTTGCATGCGCGACCGCTACGTACGAAAAAGGTGCAGCGAAAATACTCCTTCTGGTAGTGCATCAGCCATAACGACGCAGTGCCCTGATGAAATTCATGGGGTTCATCGTCAAATTTGTCATCCCGCGAAGGTAAGTATCGTTCGAAATATTTTATTAGTTTAAATTATATTTAATTTAATAATTATTTATATGTAGAACACGATGTTCTCCTAGTCTTTCAGAAGACGTTAATATTCAATTCTCGTCGCCACCATCGTCATCATCATCCACAAGCTTAGACGTTCCCTCTATTGCAGCGGAGGTACGGGCTGAACCTCTTCCAAAGCGTAAGCTCAAAGCTGGAAGAGGAGGAAAAAATCCCTTGTGCGGGTACGGGAGGATGATGGTGGCGACAATAGCTAGCATGAATCCGGAGAAGCAGACGAGGGCAATCCACCATGTGACATCTTTGCTGATGGAAATGAAACGTGAACCATAATATACGTATTTCCATTAAATTAATGATTTTATTTGTATATGTGTATATTTAGCCCAGTTTAAAATTTGCATATACACATATAAATCCTCTACCATTTTTTCCATCAGCAAAGATGTATGTATGTGATATTTTTTGTTTGTTTTATATATTGTTTTTTAGTTTTAAGAATGTTTATATTAAATTTTGTTTATTTATTTCTTTTAAGTTTATATTTTGCTTTTTAAATTTTTGTGCATACATATATATTGTTTCCTTTTGAAAATAAAAAAAATTAAATATTATATTTGCTTGTTTTCTGTTTTATTTCTTTTTACTACAATAAATTATTAAAGTTTAAAAGTTTAAGTTCATAATTGGGTTACTTAAATATAGAATAGCAATACTAAAAATGGGTTAAATTTAGTGTTGAACTGGGAAAAATGTCAAGTATCTAAATCCTTTGATACTGATATGGAAGTGCACCTTCAGTTGAAAAGTATTCCGTCAAATTATTTCTCATCTCCATTGCAGTTTGAGTGGATTTGCGAATATGGGTTGTAAACGAACGTATAGGTCTATCACCATTATTTCGGAGCTGTCCTTTCCAGCCTCCTTAGTGCAAAGTGCCGTCTTCTAATTCACGGTCCACATAACTTGTTGGACAATACCATCGTGTTTGATCGTTTAACATAATAAAGTTATGTAAACTGTACCTACCAGCACAATAATGTCCACATTGTCTGGCGACATTTCTATAGTTGTTAACAGTACTTGCCAGCGGGCACATAAAATGCCAAAACAGTTTTCTATTACTCTTCGAGCTCGAGAGGGTCTGTAATTGTAAACAGTTTTTACGGTATCCAACTTTGATCCCGGGTAAGGGCGCATTAAATTTCTTCTTAAAGGAAAGGCTGCATCACCTATAAAATAGTGAGGGAAAGGATGTTCATATGTTGGACATAGTGCCTTATCTGCTAGCACAGGTACTCTATCTTCTATTACAGATTGTCCAAATGACGATAAGCGAAATATTCCTTGTGGGAACATTTTATAGCGACTTGTTTTCAATCGATTTCACCCACACAATTAGAAGTGTTCCACATTGTATTAAAATCTTTTTAAGCCTCTACGTATTGGGATGTTGTTGGCTCGCTCAAATAGTCTGAAGGGAAAACATTCCAAAATATTTCGCAGATTTCTAACACAATAGGCCGTACAGTAGATTTCCCAATCTTGTGACCCCATGCTATTGACTGCGGTCAACAACCATGTCCTAAATATCTACAAAACTTCACACATTAAACTATAACAATACACCATGATAATTATTTTTACTTACAAAAGGGTTATTTCCAACCTCTCTTCTGTTTCAATTCTTTGCTTGGGTCTGAATAGTTTATCACCAATAAATCGTCCAAATCCATTATATGGCATTAAATAAGTTTTTTTATTCTAATACTAAAATTATGCTGCAACTGGTTTAACAAAATAACAAATGAATAACAACAGCGTTTTGTTTTTCTTTTTTGTTTATATTTTTTGTTGACATATGTCTCGTTTTTAACGTTTCTATATCTACCCAAACGTTCTTAAGGTTACATACGTTACTTTTTTACATTTCATACGTATGAGTAATTAGCCCTTGACTGCCTTGCCTTTTATATAGCAACGTAATTAGTCTGATGAATGTTCTTGAAGGTGAATGTTCGTGGCTTCGCCTTCTCGATAAATGTAAACATCATTGTTTACATTTACTCTTATATTTTTGTGTTTACTTGTTTGTCGTTGCATACTGGTATTACTTTGTGTTGATAATTTGTAAACAAGTTCATTGTTTTTGTTTTTGATGCTTTTGTTTATAATTGTAATGTTAAACGATGTAAAATTATCTAGATTTCTTCCACTTTCGTAACAATATTAAAATAAGAAAAATTATTCTTCATTCACTTAAAACAATAAAAAAGAATAGTTTTTACAAAATAAGTCGGAATTCGAGTGTCTAATTTAAAAAACATAATACTAAATCTTAAATATTTTGTGGCATATCAGTTGTTTTTATTACTCCAATTCGACGAAAAGTTCTTTTCCATTTCGGAATACTTAATTTCCGATATTACACTTTGCAATCATCCTCATGTTCTCAATCGGGTTGGGATCGGGAGATTACGGAGGCCAAGACATAACAGGGATTTGATGTTCCTCCAATCAGAATCATTATCGTGCTGAAGTGTCTACTAAAACTGCATGTCCCATTCAGCATACGGAAGCTTAACTGAGTTTAGGAGGTCTCTGTAGATTGTGGCTGTTTTTGTATCTATAATGCGATGAATTGGACCTATCCCATGTCCCGAGAAACATCTCCACTCCATGATATATCCCTCTCCATGCTTAACTGTGGCGGTTGTATATATAGGATTAAACTTTTCATATCGCTGTCATCGAACATAGCAAATTTATCCATTGCTGCGTAGAAGTCGTTGATTTACGAATATCAAATTGTATAAAAATTTCTTTTTAAGAAAGTCAATTTTTAAGGTTTTGATTTTAACGGCGAACAGTGTTTGTTTGCAGCCATTTGCTTCACATATTAATAATACAAGGTGTAGGCTCTAGGAGTCAACTAAACTCCTAGGGTCTAGCAAAAATGAGTTGAAGAATGGGATATATATATTCAAGAAGAACAAATATATACCTCAAAGAAATAAGAAGGCTGAGGGTTTTTATTTAACTTAGACTTTATTGCCTTCTTGGCGGTCCCTTAAGAACTGACTTAACAATTTGAAAAAAGTTACTTAAGAAAAAATTGAACGGTATAACCAAAACATAATATTCAAATAAAAAGAATAATTTACAAAGGTATATAATAAAAAAGATAAGTATGTAGCATTAATATAACAGATTAATCATAATTCACAATGTTAGAAAATGGTACACTGAGACACACAGTTCAACACAAGGTTAACCTTCTTAACTCTAAACTTTAACTGCGTTAACAATATCATTATCAAGAAATTTTGAATAAAACGCAAACATTTAATATAATATTATTAGATATGATTACCGTTATAATTTAATAACATAGGCAGATATAAGAGAAAGGAGAGTCTCAAATGTTTTGAATTCTTTTTTTTCTCTCTATCAACTTTGGTTTTTTATTGTTGCAAAATAACGGAATCAGTTTTAATTTGACATGATCAATATAATAGTGAATAGAATTGGAAAATAAAGAATTTTAAAAATAGGTAATTAAAAAAAAAAATAAAGTAAACCACTTATGTGTTTTTAATTGATAATGTTTTGACCACCACTTTATATTACTATGTGTACCTCGATTATCTGAGAAACTATGGCGGTAACCCGTTAACACTACAATAATTTTTAGACAAAATCGATTGTATTGAAGACCTAACCGAACGGAATTTATAAACTACTTTTTTAAACTTCATTAAATCAAAACTTGAAGGAAAAGCGCATGAGATTCTACCGGACAAAATTGAAAACAGAATTTGTTACACTGCCTGAGCAGATGATTGTGGAAAACATTATTCAAAACAAAGCTCATGAAATGCCAGTAGAACAAGCAGTTAATGTTTATCGTTTAAATGCAAAATCCGATTAGCATCAGTACTGACCTCAACAAGAGTTGTCGAGGGGAAAACAACAAAAAGAAGAAAACTAACGCTAAAAAATTTTATTTTTGCACCCGATATTTCTAGCATGTAATCCATCCAAAAATCTTTTTGGAGATTAAATCTAAGTTACACTGACATCATTACATTCATCTGTGTAGACACAATTAAATGAAGTCCCGTCTAGTCGGTTGTGTGTTAGCTTATTAAAAGCGAGATCACAGTTCAAACGTCTGTTCAGACATCTCGAACAACACGAAATATGAAAAAATATTTCGTTAACGACTTCCTCTCAGCAGATTTCTGGTAAAATTTCTGAGAGTAAATAAGATTGCCATGAAAAGTTGCTCAGAAACATCTGTAATTGGGAGTCGACTTTAAACTGTATGTAGGTAATATTAAAAAACACAACATGAGTTGTATTGATAAACTAAGTCGTAATCCTAACTGAAGGATTGTAATGACTAATTTTGTATGCATGTAGATGCGATTAAATTAGCTACTTTTCTCGTAGATGCTTATTAATAATTCCAACATTATTTTAAATCAGAAAGATATTATAAACACATATACTGGAGTTACATCCGATACAAAATCCAGATTAGGAACTATTATTTAGAAATATACACATAAATTTAATCATTTGAAATTATATACTGCAATAAGTTTCCATGTCGTTGATGACCATGGTATTTAAGGTAACGATTTTCGTATAGACAATAAGTGCCAAAAATTTAATGCCACTAAGTGTATCTTACCCAAGCTTTTTCGCCTTGAAAGGATACAATATTGCAATAATCAATTTTTACTAACTAAAATTGAGATTAGTTGATTCATCTGCGGTTTATACCAATAATTACAGGTTTAAACTTTCTTAAGAAGAAGCAGTCAATTGACATTTTCAAAATTTATAGAATAAGAATTTGATCACATTTTAATAGTATAAGAAGAGCATAAATGGTCAGAAACACTACAGAATGTGTATGAATTGCTACGTAGTGAATAGTCATAACGGAAAGTTGCCCTTACCTAGTATCGGCGATATAGTGTTCAATTTATGCCGTGCAAAACATTTTTATATAATTAATGTTTTCGGGATTTCGCCAAGTTGCTTAACATTCAGCATTTGTAACAAATAAAAGAAAGTTTTTACCTCTTGGCCCTAATGTAGCACATAATTCGCCAGCTTCATGTGAGATAATTTATTCTTGTATGTTGATAACATAAATTATTATCGGTAGTAGAAATCAACACCACTTTGATAACATCATCCATTCATTCATAATTGGCCATTACAACCCTTCAGTCAGGATTACGACCTAGCTTCTCACACCACTTATGTTGTGTGTGTTAATTTTATACATGAGTGGAGGGACCTACAGTTTAAAGTCGACTCCGAACGACAGATTTTTTTGAGAAGCTTTTCATGGCAATTTTATTTACTCTCAGAGTTTTTGCCAGAAATCTGCTGAGAGGAAGTCGCCGAAGAAATATTTTTTCATATTTCGTTTTTGATGACTGACCGGGACTTCGATAACATAAAAACGTTTTAAATATTCTTTTGGGGCATAAATGTAACATAAAACATTATTCACACCATTTGATAAAGGCCCTATCAGATGTTTGCTAACTATTTTAGGCGTTTTCTCCAAAGTTTACTACAATAGAAAGTGATTAATTTGAAGACTCTTTTGAAAAAAGGCCGCCCTGCTTTCATCTCAAATTTTATTATATTCTGACTTTGGAAAACAATTTATAATAACAGTGGATGCATCAAAGCTTGGCTATGATTCCATATTAAGTCAACATTTTAATGGTAATGACTTACATACATACAGTGGGTCAAACGTATAATTGGACACTAGGTATGATACTATTCAAATGCCGATTTTTCCACTTCATTGGATATATTTTGAAAAAAAATTGATGGTAATTAACACCCAACCTACCAGAGCGGTCAAATGGCCGCTTTTGAGACTTTAATCAAAATTGTTAAATTCTAGGATTTCATTTTTCTTGAACTTACTATGAAATATAGCTGGTTAATTCTGCAATATATATTTCATTTCTTCTTTCGTTTTTCCTGATAATAATATGTACTCTACCGTTCTCTACTTAAATATATTATATTTAAAATATTTTTTGAGTGTAACCTGAAAAAAAAAGTCATAACGTCCGCTAACATGTGCACTCGCCGCAGTCTGATCGACGGCTAAATAAAACAGCATAAGCAATGTGTGTGAATTCTCTCTGCACAATTGTGCTATGAAATGGTAATCTCTGGCTTACAGTTTTTTTTATGCTGGGTACAGAGCGACTGCTGGTAACTCACGAGGTGATGCAAAAAAGCGGTCATTCAAATTAGATTACTCGCTCTGTACTCGACATTACAAATATTTGCGACGTGATTAGATGTATTTGCAATAATAAAATAGGCTACAAACTTTGGGTAATAAACAAATAAAAATAATAAGTACTAATTTCTGCATTTTGTTACTGGTGAATTATTCAAATACAAATTCAACAATTTAGCTCTAAGATGTCAATGCAAAGGAAATTTCTGGGAGTGAGGATAGTATATGTGATCCATTAGACACTGACTCTCAGCTGTTCGACACGAGTAATGAGGAAGAGAACATTGTGAACATTCGTGCGGGACGAAAATAAATAAGATTGTTCTCCACTTCCGACGATGAATGTGAAGAAAATGATCCGAATATTGAAACTTCAGTTGATGGAACTGTTTGGAAAAAATTCACCAAGGTTCTGGACCTGGAAAATCTCCGCTTCATACACTTTTCAGAGAAATATCAAGGCCAACGGGATATGCGAAATGCAACATTATGAAGTAAGGAGTGCATTTTCCTTAATACTTGACCAGGGAATTATGAATCATCTAAAAATGTACACAGAATCAGAATAACGTCGTTTAAGGATCCGAATGGAGTATAACTTCAGAGGAGTTAGAAGTTTTCATTGCAATTTTATACGTACGTGGTGTTTATGAAACAAGAAAATTGAACGTTTCATATTTATGGAATAAGAAATGGTGTGCAGCATTTTTTCATTAACAATGAACAGAAATCGTTTCACAGAATTTATGCGATTTATTTGTTTTGATAGAAGAAATGAGCGGAGCCAGCGTCTGCATACTGCCAAATTTGCTCTCATCTCCAAGGTATTACTGAAGTAACATAAAATTTTTCAGTTTCGAGCCTTCTTTCTAAAAAGAAAATAGAAAAATATATGTTTTTTACTTATTATATGACAATTATATTGTGTTTATTGTTTATTCTAAATTCTGTGTTAATTACAATCAACTGCAAAAAACTGTGTTTATTTCAAAAGCGGTCATTTGACCACCATCGCTAGAAATAGATATATATATGTCGGCAGATTTAGTGGTTAATTACATAATGATTACATTGTTATATAATAAACTACTTGAATTGTTATCTAGTATTCCTGGACCTTTCACCTTAAGCCAACATAACAAAATATGGAATGATTAGTATTAAATTATAGATTTTGCAGATAGACTCCATCAACCTGAAAGCGACGGTATAAGAATGATACTGTTAATATAAAATTAAGTTTCGCAATATTTTTAAAATATTAAAAAACAGTTTAATGTGTTGCTTATACGTTGCTTTCAGGTTGAAAATGAAAAATCTAAATACTGGTGTTTTGCTTTTATATGGTTTAACATAAAAATTATAAACAAAAGCTCCAAAAAACAAAAACAATGAACTTGTTTACAAATTATAGCACTGCATAATAAACAACAAACACTGCAAGAATAAATATAAACAAAATACATCAACAACAATAATAAACAACGATGTTTACATTTATAAAGATCTCGAGAAGGCGAAACCACGAATATTCGTCAGACTGAATATATATATTCAAATATGAGCTCTTAGATTGCAAATAAAATAAAAATAAGTTTGTGTTTGGTTTTAATTAAAATTCTTATTCTCACAATTCTATATATATATATATAATATATTATATATATTATAGATGTATATATATATATATGTATATATGATGTGAACCTATAACTATTTTACATAGGACTCAATAATAAATTCTTTTATCTCAAATATTTCATAATTTTCATGTAAAAGTACACAAGATACACTTATTCAAATATTTTTCGTATGTTTTTAAAATGTTATGTTTTGGTTTCGTGCTATCAAATTGTTTGAATGCCAAAAATTATCAAGAAATCCACCAAGTGTATTCAATACAACATACACGATGCACAGTCGTGTGAATTGGTCAAATATTTCTTCGGTTTTCGGATTTCTGGGAAAAACTAGGAGCAAATAAAATTGCCAAGATGTTTGACAAAAATCTGTCTTTCGGAGTCGACTTTAAATTGTATGGCCAGCCACTCATGTATACAATTAAGACTTACAACATATGCAAGTGGTGTGAGAAACTAGGTCCACAATCCTAACTGAAGTGTTATAATGATCATTTATGTGTGTATGTATGTTCATAATGTAATAGTAGGATAGTGTTTATTTTTATTTGAAATTATAAAAGTTAATAATGAAATAAATTATAATTTTGGTTTTCGAAATGTGAAGTTTTATTTAAAGAGAATTCCACATAGAGATAAACATAACATACGTAAAAAATTTAAATTGTGTTTATAATTTAAATGTTTAGTTTTAGAAGTTTTTAATATCCACATGATGTTAACACTGCTAGAAAGACCACGTAAAAATAAAAGGCAATTCTATTTTTTAAAACAGATTACAAACAGATAGGAAACGGAGTTTTACAGTTGACCCTATGATGAGAAAGAGACAGCAAATGTTACCAAAAAGTATTTGTCTCTCGGATTGTCTGTCTATTTGGTTTATTTACATGTTTTATCTTTTGAGTGGGTTTATTATATTGCGCGTGTTAATAAAAATATAATTTTTATGTGAAACTATTAATAAATAATAATAAGAACTAATAATAGTAATTAATTTTAACTTTTTCGGTCAAGAAATTAAAAAATATTGGCAACTTTCAGCAAAAAAAAAAAAATTATGTGCAGTATGCCTTATTTTGATCTTGTAATATTTATCTTCTTAAGTACCTTTTTCACAAGAAACAATATTCATTGTAACCGAAAATCACCCACATTTCGATTAATATTTAAATATTAGGGAATTTTTAAAATTTTCATTGAAGAAATTAAAAAATATTCCAAATTTTCCCTTTTTAACACAAAATAAATGTTTATTTACATTTAACTTTTCTACGTTAACCGATTAACTTTTGCTCTGCATATTTGTTGCTTCTAACTCATTTGCTTTGCAAGACATTGCAACATTTTTTTCTCCCTCTACATAAAAGGTTAAGTGACTGCTATCAGCGTTTTTTAAACGTCATAATTATCCTCACTGATTACTCCGTGTTTTTTACAGATTAATACGTTCCGATAATGTTACATTACATTTCTATAACCATTCGTATTGCTTTATACATAATAATATCGATCAGTTGTTTCTTTCGGTTGCAGTTACATTCCGTTATGACCAGCTAACTGAGCCTTTAGTCTTTACGTTCTGCTGCGTTCCGAATCAGATTTTTTTATACAAGGACTTTGACTTGTACGTCGTTTGTTTTTCTGTTCGGTTCTGTACGTGTATTAAATATAAAAAACAGAAACGGGACGTAAGAGGACGTAAAACCTAATTTTATCTTTATACTCTTATGTATATACATAAACATCAACAATTGATGTTGGTTATTATTATACACACATATGAAGCTGATTTCTTTAAACAAACTGCAATCAATTTTGTTATGCACTTAAAAAAAATTTGCTTTGCCTAAACTTAATGAAAAGTTCACTTTCCATGTTATAATTTGGCAAATTCAATTATGTTTGTATGCAGAGTTGAACAAAACTGAACTAGAAGTCCTTCTTCCTGTTCCTCCTGTCCTTCTCTTAATTTTTCTATTAATGGAACTCTTTGGAGTTTGGTAACACTACATTTTTTACTGACTATTCCGCTATTATCTGTCTATTTTTAAGCCTCTTTTCAAATTTTATTTCAATAGCTTTTTTCAAGCGGCTATTGCTGTTTCGTTATTTTATAGTAGTTAAAATTAATTTTTAAATTCATTTTTCAGCCATAGCTCTCATGCCATATATACCTATACGCTTATATTTAGTAACGTTTATTTTGTTTTTGATTACAAAAAGACAGACAACGCTGGTACCGACTACCACAGAGGAAAAAATTAATATTGCTCTAGCTTTTTACACGAAGCACGGTATTTCTAACTTTGTAGGGTTCATCGATGGAACGCATGTGCAAATTATAGCACCATCAGAAAATAAACATATTTTCTATAATAGAAAAGGAAAATTTAGCATGAATGTTTTGCTAGTAAGTTGCCAATATGATATTTATTTATGTAATAGAAAAACCAATTGGAAATTTTTCTGCTTTGTGACCACCAACTAAAAATTCGGTATGTCGATTCATCGCATCCAGGTGGATGCCATGATTCCTTTATAAGATACCAAGCATTGCCCGGATTGGCTTCCATTATGGAAACCAAATGTTGAATTTGAGTTTTATCAGTTGTTTTTGACCTATAGGAACATTTAAATATTTTTTATTTATCTAAATTTAGTTGTACAAAAATATACTTACATTTTTGAGCAAACTCCCTTGCTTTTTTAAGTGAAATTTTTTTGGGGAAAAACCAAACTAAAATGCATTGAGAATGCCTACCTTTTCCCCTTTTTAATATATCTCACTTCACACGGTTGATAAAAATGGTATTCAAACAGAGAAAAAGGAAAGTAAGAATTTCACGCGGAATTTTTATTCATAATAGGAGAGAAAGGAAAAGAGAGAAATTAAATGATTAAAATTGTTAATTAATCCCTGAACATTTGTATACATGCCATATAAATACTTTAATTGTTATTCGTTTATGCCCATTATTCGCCTTTTTAATTAAATCCTGAAAATTTGTATACATGCCATATAAATCCTTTAATTGTTATTCGTTTATGCCCATTATTCGCCTTTTTATATTCAATTTGTTTTTAGTCGCATGATTTTCGTCCAAACCCAGATTCAATTTTTATTGCTTCTTTTCCCATCCAACATTTAATTTTTGTGACGTAATGACTTTTGGGTAGGATTCACTATTTCTTTTTATTATTTTCTTTTCTTCCTGTTTCATATACTTTTATTAAATTAATTTTACTATTCTCCAAGACCTGATATTGCTTTATTAGTTGTTCAGTAACATCTTTTTCTTCATATTTAAATGTCATACCCGTTATAACTATTATCATTTCATTTTCGCTTGGCACTTTTATCTCGTATGTTTCACTCATTTTGTTCCCGATGGCACTTTTTATTTTATTTCGTTCAGCTTTGTTTTCACTTTGAATAATCACTGTTCCATTTCTTCTATTTTCAATATTATTTATTTTAAAGTTTATTGGGTCTACCCTTTTATTTCAATCCGCTTTTGTTTTTTTAATTTTTTATTTTCTTTACGTTTAATTACCAATGGCATTTTCAAGTTTGGAAACACTGCATTCTCTTTTACTGCATCTGCGAATGATGTCTTATTTTGTTGTACTTTTGCTTCTTTGATCACTTTTTTATTTCATCGCACATCTTTTTATTGTTTTGTACTATGTTTCTTAGCTTTCTTCATTTTTATTTATCTCCTTCATCAAGAATTTTAAGCCGATCAATTGCTTCTAATAATTATTTTATTTCACTTTCATTTTGTCTTAACGATGACTCGAATTCACTTTTATATTCCTGTAAATTTTGCTCTAACGCCATCTTGAATTTCGCCTAATACAATTTCAACATTTCTTATATATTGTACACAATCCTCACAAATAAAACCCACAATGTTGATCAATTCCCGAACGTTTTTTTGTACAGTGATATATTTTTTCACAAACTCCTTGTTTGTGTTTACATTCATGCTGTTTACATTCATGCATGCTTTTTTCTATGAATGTAAACACGTTGTTTACACACATAGAATTCTCGAGAAGGCAAAGACCCGAACCTTCGCCTACGAGAACATTCATCAGACTGTTTACGTCGCTACATAAATGGCAAGTCAAAGCATGCAAAATCGGAGTAGAAGTTCAGTCAGTCTTGTGTGAAGACGCGTTGCATGTGTAGAAACCAATCGTAGTTTGAAGATCTCCGTTACAAAGATCTACAGAACAATTGTGTAATAATTGTTATTGTTAATCGCAAAGGGCATAAACAGAGGAATAACAAATAAAGCAATTGTTGTTAGAACGAGTTATGAACAGTAATAATAGGAAATAAATAATAAGTTAAATTTCAATCAAATAAATTAATCAAATAAAATTAAAATTAAGTGAAATTAAATCCTTAATCTTAAACATTAGTGCCAAAACTCGGAAAATATTGCCTACTGGGAAATATTGCCTTTAATTTTGTCTACACAAACGATTACCTGTTCTGGAAAATTTCCTATACTTGAATTTTGCTTATTTTGGAATCTTGACTGTACTGAATTCTGGCTTATTTGAACTGCTAATTGGAAAAAATTTGCTATATACGTCTATTCTATACTTAGGTTTGAATTGCGTTAAGTAAACCTGCATTACTACTGCCTTACTTTGTGATTCAAAACGTATGTATTAATGAAATTTATCTGGAAAGTGTGTTTTGAGAAATATTAGGTGAAAGAAATTAAAATGGAAAATTTATCGAAACTTATTGACAAACAACGGTTATTGTTAAGAAATTTGCAACGTACCATAGAAGCATACCAGTCGAAAACAAATATTACCCATGGTTATGCTCAAGGTGTCTTCGAAGAAATCGAGTCTTCTTACAGTCATTTTAAAAATATTCATAAACAGATTTTGGAAATTATTCGCGAAAAATCGTTTAATATGAATATAACGTGTATTAATTCTCTGAAGATGTTTATTATAATTTCCAGAATGAATTTTTTTTATTAAAGGATTAGTTAATTAATACAATCAATCAAACAACTTTCCACTCAAGTATGTTTGAAAACTCAACACATAACACATAACTCAACACATAAAGTAGATCTACCGGTATTTTCTGGAGACTATGTGTCTTAGATTTCGTACAAAGATATGTTTGGTCGTTAGTTCTCAATAATCAGGCGTTAAGTAATGATCATTAGTACTATTTTTTCAAAAGTTTATGTTCAGATAATCCACTAGATATTGTGAATAAATACCCTGCTCCAGACGCTAGTTATAGCTTGGCTTGGAATGCCTTAAATAATCGTTATCACAACAAAAGAAAAATTGTTGACATAGTAATGAAAAAGTTGTTTTCTATACCATCTTGTAATGTCTCCGCTGAAAGTATTCAGATTCTTTTAGATACAACGCGTTATAGTCTAGCTTTACTGCGCACATTAGGAGCCAATCCTAATGGTTGGGATGCAATTCTAATATATATGTCGGTTAATAAAGTAGATCATCTAACTCGTAAGAAATGGGAACAGTCTTTAAAAGCTTCTAGGGAAGTTCCATCCATTTCTACGCTTTTTAAATTTTTGAAAACATCCTCCAGAACTTTAGAAACAATTAATGATTCTCATTCTTCGTATCAGAGCACTAAATCCAGAAATTTATGTCAGACGACAAACAAACATAATGTTCATGTGACTGAAGCTAATAATTATACAAATTGCCCCTGTTGTGACAAGCTACACCCTTTATTCAAATGCTTTAAATTCGCAGCTATGCATTCGGAAAATAAGCGCAACTTTTTAAGCGAAAAGAGAATTTGTGGAAATTGTTGAAATATCGAACATTTTAGCGTCAACTGTCGTTTAAAATCAGATTGTCAAATTTACCAGCAGAAACACCATACCACTGTGCATAAGGAATATGCAAAAGTAAATAGGGCTGATAATAATGCATCTTGCAAGGTCATTGAAAACTTAGTATGTAACTGTAATAGTGTAAAAGATTAGCCCTAAATACTTTAACTTACAGTGCGTGTAATAGTTAAAACACGCAGCGGTTGTGTTCATTTAAGAGCGCTCAAGCTTCATCTTTGCTCAAAATGCTATTGAGGCTGGAGCTAAAAGGTATTAAAACTCATGCTCAAATTAGTGGTCTTTGTGGAAAGGATTACACTGTCACAAAACTAGTTCAAATTAGTCAGTCTTCAAACTTCGAGTCTAATTTTGAGATGGCTTGTCAGACTTTTGTATTACCAAACATAACAGCCTATCAGCCTCAACCAATAGATCCAAAAATGTTGTCAAGTTTAAAGAAACTTAGACTGGCTGAACCAAATTTTACTGAACGCGGCTCAATCGACTTACTCTTGCGAGGAGATGTCTATAGTAATAAAATTTTATCTCAGCAAAGAAAATTTAATAACTGCTTATTCTTATAACTTACTCATTTTTTTGGATAGTTTCTGGGCCAATATCACAGGTCTCTTTTCTCAAATATAATATAAATGTGAATGTGTGGGCTTTAAACAAGAAACTTCGTGCATTTTGGTGAAATGCATAGTAGAAACGACAAAGATGAAATAGTAGAAACGACATCTTACAGAGCAAGAACTTTGTAAGAAGTATTTCCTAAACACCACTATTCGTGACTATAATGATCGTTACACAGTTAATTTACCTTTTAAAAATATGTCCTTCGCCAATCTTTAGTCATACTGATTATAACGCACTTTCTCGGTTGAAGAATGTTGAAGCAAATGTAAAAGGAATCCTGCGTTTAGTAAACTCTACGAAGACTTCGTAAAAGAATACGAAGAACTTGGTCACATGGTCAAACAAGGTAGATATACATTTCACGGTGTATGGCGAAATAGTAACAAAACGACAAAATTGAGAGTCGTTTTTGGAGGAAGTTCTAGAAGAACATTTCAACCTTTTTAAATGAGGAACTGTCTTCATGACCCGCTTTGAAAAATTATCTTAGTACGTTATCGTATTAGATTCACGGCGGACATAGAAAAAATGTTTCGCCAAATTAAACTAGCTAGCGAACACCAAATTGATATTGTGGCGAGATTATAACTCTAATGATATCAACATATCTTAGAACCATAACCTACGGTACTAAATCAGCTCCATTCTTACAATACTGCTGCAAGTAGCAGTATAGCACTGGATGAGAAAGAACAGTTTCCTCCCATTAGCCTGTAAGGTACTCAATACAGACACTTACGTAGACGACGTGATTTCTGGAGCTGACAATTTGACTCAGACCCTAAAGCTTCATTCGGAATTGTGTAAGTGGTTAAATAAAGGAAAATTCAATCTACATAAATTGTCATCTAACTCTATGGATCTCATTGAATCTACTTTGCCTGAACTTCAAGCAGATTTTAAAGTTTTTGAAATTGCAAATGATAACTTTATAAAAGCTCTTGGTCTTGAGTGGAACATAAAAAATGTTGATTCTTCTAAATTTACATTTGCTGCTGTTATTTATGCTAATAAATCATTTTCAATAATTCTTACTTGAAGATAAATTTACTAGAAGCAAAAACTAAGGTAGGACCACTAGCAAAATAATCTCTTCACTTGATAGCGAAATTACTAATATTTTTTGTTGGAATGATAGCACCACAGTACTTTCATGAATTAGAAGATAGTCATCCAGTTTATGTTGGAAACAGAGTAGCAGAAACACAGCGAAGATCAACGAATAATCAATGGCGCTATATTTCGACACGATATAACCCAGCCGATTGTGCATCTCGTGGAATTTCAGCAATGGAACTCGTTAACCATTAGCGATGGTTAACGCAATGGCCCTCAATGGTTATGTGAGATACCATATAAATGGCCAAAACAACCAATTTTAAAATTTTAACATTCTGATTTACCAGAAAAGCCAGCTAATTCACGTAACTGCGTACATATTTCGGTTTACGAAAAAATCGTTGTACAAAAAGAATCACAAATGACAGGTAGTATTAAGGTGACAGGTTTTCTCACTAGTAGCGAGCTTAATTACGCCCAACAGGTTAATTTTCCAAACGAAATACTTCAGCTCAGAGAACATGGTCATATTAGTACTAGTAGGACAGTTCCTAAACTGTGCCCTTTCCTCGGTTTTTCAGAAATTATTCGAGTTGGCGGTAGAATTCAAAACTCAGGTTTAAATGATTTTTCTAACCATTCAATTTTGCTCTCGACAAGAAATCCTACAACTAATCCCATATTCCTAGATGTGCATAAAAAAAAGTTACATGGCGGCTTAATTGAAACGCATTCATTTGTTTCCCAAGAATATTTCATTTTGTCAGCTAGAAATATAGCGAAAAAAGTTTTACGGTAGTGTATTGCTTGTTTTAAATACAGCGCAACAGGTCATGGGTAGCTTACCAAGTGTTCGTCTTAAGCCAGCACGACCTTTCAAGCATAGCGGCGTAGACTATGCAAGACCAATTACCATAAAAGAGTAAACTGCACGAAATTCTGTTACCACAGAAGGTTATATATTCTTATCTATTTGTATGGTAACGAAGGCTATACATCCGGAAGCCGTGACCAGTTTATCTACAGACTCATTTCTAACTGCATTTCGATTGCGGTACGAATTTTTTTGCTGCTCAGAAAGGGCTGGAAGGTCTTTACACAAACAAGTCTTCTTTACCTAAAGAGCTCACTGCACTTCTGGCCTCTGATGGGGTTACGTGGCACATCATGCCACCAGCATCACCTAATTTTGGAAAACTGTGGGAAGCAGGAGTTAATTCTACGAAACACCATTTGCTTATAGTTTTGCATAATGGTGTTCTTACATTTGAACAACTTACAATGCTTCTTACTCAAATCGAAAGTTGCCTGCACTCTAGACCATTGTGCCCTCTGAACAACAACGGCATATTTTTTTAATTTTTGTACCATCTCTCATAGTACCAGAAGAAGAATTACTTCAAATTAACATCGATCGCTTATCGAAATGTCAAGTCGTTGAAAAATTAAAGCAACATTTTTGGCGACGCTGGTGTCGCGATTGGCTTTGTCGGTTACAGGCTAGATCTAAATGGCTCAAGGTATCGAGAATAACAAAAGTAGGTAACTTGGTAATTATATTTGATGAACCTTGTCAACCCGGGCAATGGCCTTTGGCTCGGGTTCGGGCAGTACACCCTGGTAGTGATGGAATCGTAAGAGTAGTGACGCTGTTATCGAACTGAAGACTTTTTAAACGTCCTATTTCTAAAATAGCCTTTCTACCTAATACAGATTCTCTTTATTAAAATAATAAAGTTAAACACTATAGTGCTTAGGGGCGAGAGTGTTGGAGAATAACAAATTAATAATTATTTATTGAGAATTATATTGATATAGTCAAAGAGAAAAGTCTACATATACCTCTGTATGTAAATTTTTTCCGTTGGTTTTTTCCAATTTGTAAAAATATTATAGCACTGTTAATGGCATTTACAATTAAGAATGTTTGAAGAAAACGAGAATTTGTAAATATGACGTAGAAATTATTAGGGAAAAATTTATTGGAAACAAGTCTGCATACACCACTGTAGATATATATATATATGTATATGAATTGAAATATATATAGTATATTGTTACGTTTTTACCTTTTAAAAGCGTTTGAAATATGAGCTTGTACATTACGATAAAAATAAAAATAAATTTGTGTTCAGTTGTAATTAAATTCTTTATTATTCGCACAATTTTGAGTGCCACTGTTCACAACTCGTTCCAACAACAATTGCTTTGTTATTTCTCTGTTTATGACCTTTGCGATAAACAATAACAATTATTACACAATTGTTCCGTAGATCTTCAAACCACTATTGCTACCTTCACATGCATTGCGTCTTCACACAAGACTGGCTTAACTTCTGCTCCATCGGTTGTCTTGCCTTGTATATAGCAACGTAAACGCCTTCTCGAAATCACCATATATGTAAACAACGTTGTTTACATTTTTTCAAGCTTACTTGTTTGTTGTTTGTATATCTTGTTGCGTTGTTTTTGCTTTTTGTTTACTTATTTATCTCTTTTTCATTATACTAGTTAGCGGCAGCGGTGAAGCCGCTACTAGAAGAAATTGTTCTGTCGAAGCATAAATTGTAACTTAAACAATTTCCATTGATTTCTGCAATTAAGCATAAATTGGAACGTAAACAATTTTCAATGATTTCTGCCCACACACTAAATAATTGTTCAATAACAAAATATCTAATTACGATCAAAGCGTATTGCCAACTAAGCGTATGGATGACCACACATGTGAAGACAACGTGATCCACGCGGCGTTCATGATGAGATGAGGCGGTTTTAGGCAGTCTTGGTTTCGCGCTCGTTTATAACAGTTGATTATTCTTGTTAAATAATTGAAATATCCTTAATTAAAGTTTAAATTTATAATTGTTGAAACAGTAAATTGTGGAAATTAAATTATTTGAAACTGAGTTTGTAATTCAAATTATTTAAATCAGGGTTTGTGATTCATATTCTTATCAAAGGACGATTCTCTTAACTTACTGATGTTGTTGCTATATTTTTGTTTATTTGTTAATCATGTAAACAAGTCCGTTGCTTTTATTTTTGTAGCTTTTGTTCACCACTTTAATATTAAACGATTTTAAACCGTTTCCATTTTCGTAACAATATATTAAATTATATTTTTATTACGTTTTCGTACCGTTTTGTTTCCTAATAAATTAAAAATACTTTTGTTTTTTGTTACACTTTTTACTAATGTTTTCATCTGGTTCATCATTGATTATTTATACATATGTATATACTTATAGAAAATAACGTCTGTATATATTTCTGACACGTAGAAGTAAGTATAGGGATGAAACAATACTTTTATACTCGATACTTTTATGTCGATCCCAAGTAAGTATCGATATTTTTTTTGATCAGTCGAAACTTAAATGATAACTCAAAAATCAATAATATTTAAATCTCTCTACCTATTGTTTTTTATCCGTAAGTTCGTTATTCACTAGAAATTAGGGCTTACCTATTATCGTATGGACGTGTTTTCGTGGTGTTCTGTAGATACCATCGCAAAACAGTGGAAATCCAAACTTGGAAGAAAAAGAACTATATATTGAATGTGTGCGTTTCGATACCTCTTCCGATTTGAGCGTGTTTCTCCCCACAATTGGTGTTCAAAAATTTTATTTTTTTAATTTTTCAGCTATTTATAATTTGCACACAGGAAATGGGCACAACTGAACAAAATAAAGGTGATACACCTCGCAACAGTCTACGCACTTTTAGAATTACCAAGGTTATAGAGTTGGAAAAGAGCAATAATGAGTTAATTCTACATGTCAAACAATTGGAACAAGTTTGTATACTATCGCAAGAGGGGAATATAAAACTAAGAACAATTATAGAAAATAATCCTGAGAATGTTAATTCAGATATTGGAAAAACAGCCCCAAATCAAAATGATAGTCTTCGAAAACTGGATACTTCAAAAGAACAAAAATAAAAAACGATCTAGGAAAATAAAAGCTGAATCATCACCTGAATGCTCTGGCACTAACATCAAACGAACGGATGAAAATGTTAACTTATATAATCAAACGAAAACAAAACGTACAGTTGTATCTTTTGAAAATCGTGGTACAGCCCGAAGCAACAACGTTCGAAACCCTGATAAAAATGATAAGGCAAATATAGAGTTAAACCCACCTCCAATTGTGGTTTCAAATGTGGAGAATTTCCAGGAGTTCTACAGTTATCTAGGCAGCAAAATAAATAATAAATTCCTGATAAAAATTATTAACTAAAGGATCATATAAGATAAGTACTTTACATTTTGATGATTATAGACCATTAAATTCGGATAAAATTGATTTGTATAGGCTTACCTAGCAAAATATCGGATTTGCATTGTATCTAAGAAACTTCAAATACGGCGAAATCATAATTTGAAATCCCATAATACACCAAATGTATGATAATTGTAATTCAAATCGTTTAATTGGTGGTAACGACCAGCAAACAAATAAACGTTGAGAACCATAACACTTAAGAGGAATGAACGATCCAGTTACACAAACTGTTCAACAGAACAAAGTAGATCAACATTTACCTTATGCATCTGCTCTGAAAAATGGAAATAATGTTTCGACACGTAACGGGACTTTGTCACAAATTTTAAATAAATTAAGTATACAGAAAATGTTTTTCAAAACTATTGAATATAGTTTAAATGTTCTGGAACATATGATTAGAATTTAAATGGAGTTAAAAATTATGTTATGGAATTCTAATTGCCCAATGAAGAATCAGAGAGAGCTAGAAGTAGTTCTGAATAATGAAAAAATTAATGTATGCCTTATCTCTGAAACCCAGTTTACTAGAGAATCTTTTATAAGATTCAGAAATTATTAAATATATCACACAATTCATCCCCAAAATACCGCTAGAGGGGCAAGTGCTGTTATAATGAGGAAAACATAAAACATTACTAAGAAGAAAAACATGAACTTAGCTTAGAAATAAAAAGTATAAGAACTCACGTCTGAATAACTATTTGCAAAGTTTGAATAACGAAAAAACATCAGACTACTCATTGTGGAAATCCACAAAAAAAAACTTAAATAGACCCATGTGCTCCCATTTGTATGGCAGATGGAAATTGCGACAGAACAAATAGCCAAAGGGCAGAATTGTTTTCTAGCTATTTTGCTGGTGTGTTTTCTCTTGATACTGATTCACCATCTATTACGCAGAAAGTCAGTAGTCTTAATTGACGAGATGACTACACAATACCCGAAGTAACAAAAATTTAAGTTTTTAACCAAACCCATCTTAATTTAAAATTAAAGAAATGTCCTGGATTCCACTTAATAACAACTGAGGTTCTTCAACATCTACCAAATAACATAATCCTAAAACTAACACAAATTTGCAATGCTTCATTCAGATTGTTTCATGTACCATCGTTTTGGAAAGACGCCGAAGTAGTAATGATATCAAAACCTGGAAAACCTCCAACTGAAATTAAATCATATAGACTCATTTCGCTTCTGCCCATCTTATCGAAAATATATAAGAAAATATTACAAGTTCACATCAAACAGATAATTGAACAAAGAAACTTAGTTCCTAAACATAAATTTGGTTTTAGAAATGCACATTCAACAATTGTGAACAATTGACCAGGTTCATCACATTACTGATGAAGAGCTTTAAAGGAAAAAAATATTTGTATCGCTGTATTTTTGGACGTTTCACAAGCATTCGACAAAGTCAGTCATACGGGTTTACTCAGGAAACTATGCACACAATTACCAAGGGCGTACTGTACTTTATTTAAATCGTACCTAAAGAATAGGTTGTTTCGCGTTAAATGTGAGGATGAATATTCTCAATTAAGAGAAATACAAGTAGGAGTTCCGCAAGGAAGCATTTCTTGACTATCGCTACATTTGCCGATGACACGGCTATTTTGTCAGTTGTCAGAACTGAAAATGAGGCGAAACACAAGTTACAAAATGCACTTACCTCGGTCTAAGAATGGACTAGAAAATTGAACAGTTCTAAGTCAACACATGTTGACTTTACAAATAAATCAATTTTAGGTATCTCTGTATTTATGGACGGTATACAAATACCGTATGCAAATACGGCAAAATATCTTGGTATGACACTGGAAGAGAAATTACCTTAGGAACTAACATGAAAATTGAAATTATGGAACTAGAACTAAAATGGAAGAAGGGAGAAAATTTAAACTGTCTATCGAAAATAAATTATTAATATATAACCAAATATTAAAACCTATATGAACTTATGGACCTTCAGAACAAAGTTCTCAGATGCATCGTAAACGCATCATGGTATATACGCACAAGTGATTTACATCGTGACCTTGTGGTAAATACTGTTAAAAAAGAGATTGAAAACATTGCAACAAAGCATAACACTCGACTCAGAGACCAGTAAATTCAGAAGTATCAATTCTTGCTGATCCCATTGGTTTGGAACGCATACTTAAAAAAGGAAGCTATCCGACATAATTAGAAGGACCCTCTTTTGGCTTGATGACGTAATATCATCATAAATATATATTAAATTAGAGTTTATGTTTAGTTAATTGTTTGAAATAAATTACTTGTTAGTTATAATAATAGTTGTAATAATTAATAAATGAGAATTTAAAAAAATTTTATTTACTAATATTTTACACACTAAATATAATGTGTAATGAATGTAGTGCTTACATAGCATGTTCCTCTTTTACATGGTATTTTAGCGAGTTCCTTATCATCATCAGTTTCTTCTTCCAGGTTATATTGTGATAACTGGATTTCTTTAATGTTAGAAATTACGTCAGCTTCGCTTTCCTCTGCAATACCCTGAAATGTAATTGCTTCATCATCACTATTATCTATTATTTTTTTTTTAATAACTTGCCCAAATTAATCGGTTTAGGTGTTTGTTAAAAAGTCAGTTGTTTTGGTTATTCATACCCACCTGGGTAACAAACTTGACGCTATGTAGGGGCCTACATATACCTATCTTCAGTCTGTTTGGAAATGGAGTGCTTTACTAAATGTTACCCTAATATCCTGAGAGGATTTGTTTTTCGAACTGATGCCTCTTGTGTTATTTTTTCGACTCGCCCAATCTCATATAGTCTCTGAAATAACGAGTGTTATTTTGAGCAAACTCTCTTGTAGAAGATTGGTTAATAGAGATTGAAAACAAATGTACCAAACTTCCAATGAGAGTTGTGATTATAATTACTCTATGTAAATATAATTAGGATTAATCGGGAGAGATAAAAAGAAAAGAATTATTAATTCTTTTTTTTAAATTTTAATTTTTAATATTGGTATAATGATGGGAAATCTTACCTAGCGTATGTAGAGTACCAATGGATTGAGAGTGTGTTGGTTTCGACTTCAATGTATTTTTGTATGTATATTATTACAATGAATAATGATTTTAATTTTAATGCAAAGGAAAAGTTAATTTCAAATGCAAAAGGAGAATTCAATTTAGGAATCGATTTTATCCTTAAAGAAAATTCAAATTGTATCTATGTAGATAATAAAGATACTTTTAGAACTTATAAACTAGTGTTGGTAAACGTATATATATTAAAATTCAGTCATTCAAGTTTGCAATTCATTTATAAATTTATCTAAGTGAAACACTTTAAAATTCATTATAAGTAAAAGTTTTATTGTCCAAATTGTTATTTGGACAGCCTCTACACCCCTAACTTGGCGTGCTAAGCGATCTGTGCTCATCAGTTGATTTGTAGTTTGGGGTCTAATCCGACTGTATTACAACGGAGCCTGACTGAAACCTGAGTGCCTCAAGGAACTTCCCAATCTGGAAATCCTCTCGGCAGACAGAATGTTTCGAATCCAATCAGGATGCTTGAAATCAGCTACTAATTCGGACTACATGGGCAACTAGCCCCTGACAAGGATATATACCACAGACATTGCACGATATTGATAAGACTGGCAAACTTTGTAGTGGATCCCCTGAGGGAATTTCCTCTCAATTACGCAAGAGCAGATGCTGGTTTGACACAGGACACTGTTTCGCGGTATGCAATCAAATATCCTGAGGGTCTACTGAACACTCATTCTCCCAATTGTATGGATCCTGATAGCTTTTTTACTGATCCCATCTGTAATGCTGACACGACGCCAGACTTGGAAGAAATCACTTACAGGTATATGGTCAAATGGGACCTAAATAGCTTTGAACCTTAAGTTTCCAGTTTCAGATGGTATCTTCAGCATGCTTGTAACATATTGTACGTGGACTTGTGCAGAAATTATCTTCGCTGGTGTAATGTACCTGACAGTTGGAAAGACGTGTTTGTAGGGTTTATACTGAAAGCCTTCAGACCCTTAGGATTATAGACCGATATTGTTCTCATCCTTTCGTTTGAAAGCTCTCGAGAGACATACTGATCTATATTTCAGATCAAACATTGGGCGGTATCTAATGAGTACGTTGTAACATGCTTACGGTAAAGCTAAGTCGGTTGAGAGCGCTCTGTATGATGTGACAGGCTTTGTAAAATCAAGTTTGGTTAGAGATAAACACACTTTGTCAGCCTTCTTAGATAGAGGGAGCTTTTAACAATGTTACCACTTCTTCAATTGAGGTTTCACTTAGGGATATACATGCCCCAGATTTTTTAATGCGGTTTATCACTGATACTGGGTAATAGACTAATCCAATCGAATCTGGATGCATGTTCTATAATTAAGCGTACAACTAGGTGTACTCCACAAGGGGGTACTTTCAGCTCTCTTATGGCTCCTGGTGACTAATGTTGGCTGGCTTCTAGATAATAATGGCTTTAAAGCTGTGACATATGTCGATGATGTAATTTATTTGGTGGCAAATTTCTGTCAATGCTGACAGAACTGATGGAATCTGCGTTTGGGGTTTTCTCCTCTTGGGCTGCAAATTGTGATCAAAAAGACAGAGCTTATTTCGTTTTTGCGTAATTACACGATTGAAACCGTCGAGTAATCGAAGTAGCGGGCTTCCTATGATTTCTGAGTTAGTGTCCCGTTGCTATTTTAGACAAGTTGATCTGGAAAAGGAACTCCGAGGAAATAATGAAAAAGGAATTGTATGCTCTTTATCAGTGTAGGAGCTCCAAAGGTAAGAGCTGGTGTTTCCGCCTAGGACCATTGTTAGACCGGTTATTACTTATAGTTGTGCTGATTTGGGGAGTGCCTTGGACAACGGAAAATCTTGGATAAGATTCAGCTGATTGCCTCCTTGAATATAACCGGAGTGAGAAAGAGTTGTTCCCAGGCTGCTCTTGATATTATGCTCTGCCTGACTCGGCTTGATTTGTATGTCAAGCAATGTGCAGCGTTTAGTGTCATACGTCTGCTGGAATCATAGGACACTCCGGAATCCTGAACGTCGTTTTTCATGAGGGAAAGAACGGACTTTTGAAAAAAAAAACACTGACTTAATTGTGGCTGAGAATGTTTCTGCCGGATTTGAGAATAGGGCACAATAAAATGCTAGGGTTTTCTGCAAAAAGTTCTCAATCTTGAACTTCACTGTAGGTTAAAAGATGATTGTTGCGTCTTTCAGACTGAGATTTTTGTTATCCTGAAGGCTATTAATATTATCTTAGTTGGCAGTCAGGCAGCCCTCAGGGACATTGCGTCGGTCTGTTGTAAATCACTGCCTGTTCGTGAGCCTTTAGAGACTTAAAGGCCTTTCGACCAGATGGGATCCGTCTATGCTGGGTTCCGCGATATAGTGGCATACTTGGTAGTGAGACGGCAGGTGCTTTTGCTACATTGGATTCACTTTCCGAGGTTGACTTGATGGTTGGTTCGGATCACTCAATCTGCCACTTCTACGGCCTCAACACTAGCTGGGTCAGGGAGGAAGATCACAAGCGTTGGAGGGATGGATCGAGATGATATGTGTCTAGGAGTCTATAGCCTACTATAGATACTGCTAAAACAGATTTGCTGGTGGTGCTGTCTTGTACATTGTGGTTGTATCCTGGTTCACTTTTTCTCCGATTTTTACCTCTTTTTTTTCTTCTTCTTATCGTTTCTTTCTACCTATTAGAATGATATCAATATGTCAGTTGACCTCTCAAGTGCACGTCCTCAAACCTAACACAACCTATACAAGGACAAAATGCATAAATCTTTGCCAAAACTAGCATTACTTTAAGTATCCATTCAAATATCCACTCACTGCATCCATTTGATGTATGTGTAAATCATGTTTAACCGCCAACGCCAGCATATATCAATCATATCGTCTGACGAGTGAAAATATTTCATTATAATCAATTCCAGTATGGTAGCAGAAACCCTTGTACATAAACCTCGCCTTAAACCGTACAACATTGCTATGATCGTCACTTTTAGTTCTGAATACCTGGTGATAAATTTGTCAAAACTCATGTATTGTTAGCCATTAATGAATCAATCTCCTCCTGCATGACAATCATCCACTCAACAGTTATATGATCCCATACTTCACACAAATTGGATCATCAGAAACGAACTGCATTGCACAGAAGATCAGCGTGGATCGATGCATTTTTATGTCCGTGGAAATACGTCTGGCATCGTATAGATTCGGAGTCTATTCATCATCATTCTCAACGGGTGGTGACAAAGACGTTGCCCACGCATCAGAATTAAAATAACCACCATCGTCGTCATCTAGATTCATCTTCTGTGGATAAATTTTTATCGCTGACCGACACAATACATACATACATATATACATAATTGGCCATTACAACCCTTCAGTCAGGATTACGACAGCTTCCACAGCACTTATGTTGTTTTTGTAATTTTATACATAAGTGGCGGGACCTACAGATCAAAGTCGACTCCGAACGACAGATTTTTTGAGAAACTTTATGGCAAATTTATTTACTCTCAGAGTTTTTACCAGAAATCTACCGAGAGGAAGCCGCCGAAGAAATATTTGTTCGTGTTTTTGTTTTGATGTCTGACCTGGGGTTTGAACCGTTGCCTTTACGTCTAATAAGCCAACACACTACCTACTAGAGTACGCCGACTTCAACGCTACATCATGACTTTCTATTATACTCTTGTTCTCTGGGTCGAATTATCGGTAGGCGTTGCTTTCAGAACTATAACCCATCATTATACATTCTTTAGATTTTCCATCAAGTTTACGACATTTCTCTTTTGGTATATGTACGAGAGCAGGACATCCAAGAACCAGACCAAATTTCTTCTGGACTTTTGTTTCCACCACGACATGGAAATCTGTTAATTAAATATCAGGATGTATTAAAAGGTCTAGTCCGCTATCAATGAGCATGCATCGCACACGATCCGTTAAGGTTCGATTAATTCTTTCAGTCATATTATTCTGTTCTGGGGAGTAGGCACACATTCTCAGATGAATTATAACTCAGTCCTGAAATTTTTTAAATATTTAAATAACATACTCGTCTTCGTTGTCTGTTCTCAGAATTTTAATTTCTGTTGAACATTGATTTTCCGTCATTTTCTTAAACGATTTGATTTTCTTTTAATCGGGTCTACAAATAGTTTTCTGGAATAGTGTTCAACAAAACTTATCAGATACCAGATAATATTGTGGTACTCGCACCGTTTGTTTGCCTTACATACACACTCCACAATGCTCTTTGGTTTTTTCTTCAAATTTAATGCCAATTGATTATTTTTTACTCCATCTAAAGTTTTATCACAAATGTGTCCCATACGTGTACTTTTTATTATTATTATTATTATTTATTATTAGTATTTGAATTACTTTAATTTACAATTCATAAATATTATTCAAGATAAAAAATTATTCTTAACAAAATTAACAATGTGTTTCCTAAATAAATTCCAATTCGTCTCCACTTTTACATCATCTGGCAACGGGTTGTATAGCTGAAGACCCTTATAGAACAGCGGACGTTGTCCTGCGCTTGTTGATACCCTTTCAATCCTGAAGTGTTCAGCATTACGCAGCTGATATGGTTGAACCTCTCTTACATAGCTCATTTGCTCGGTCAAATATTCAGGCGCCGCTCCCATTTTGATTTTTTGTACAAAATTTAGTATTTAACTAAATACTTTGTTTTATATTAAGCCACCTTAGTGTTTGTAACATATAGTTTATTGGTGTATCTGTTACATTTTAATATTGTGCGCATTGCCATATTTTGAAGTTTTTACAGTCGTTCGATCTGATTTGTTGTGCAACATGAGTATAAAATAATCGATCCGTATTCAAAATGCGGTTCTATTAGTGTTATAAATATTAATTGCTGTTATTATTGTTATCTGTTTTCTAATTCGTTTAAAGAAACTTACATTTTTGTAGATTTTTTTACATATATAGTCGATGTGGTTGTTAAATTTTAGTTCTTTATCTATAACTACACCTAAATACTTTATCTGGTCCACTTTCTGTATTACTTCGTTGTTAAGTTTAAAGATTCTGTCGCTATTAGCGTTAATTTCCATTATTTTCGTTTTACTTTCATTCAACTTAAGTTTATTCATATCCAGCAATGTTATCAATACGTTCATATCCGGGTTCAGGTTGTGATAGCATCGCTCAATTGTATAATCCTCCGTAAAAATAAGCGTATCATCAGCATACATGTCATGGCATGTCATTAATGTATATAATAAATAATAGAGAACCTAGGATCGATCCCTGTGGAACTTCATTATCATTACTAACTACATCGGACATTGTCTCATTTACTTTCGTTATTTACTTTCTATTATCCAAGTATGACGCAAATCATTTTAGTTCAGTATTTCTGATGCCGTTTTATACAATTTCCGAAGAAGAATTTCCCTGTCAATAATTTCAAAAGCCCGTCTAAAATCTAAGTATATTGCAACAATTTTTATGTTTTTTTCAATTTTTTCCACCTGTTGAGAATGTAATTAATTGCCGTTTCACAAGAGCATTTTTTCTAAAACCAGATTGATGTCTATTCAGAAATTTATTCGTTTCTATATATTCTTCTAGTTGTTAATTTACAACTTTTTCCAATATTTTTTCACAAGTTTTCAATGTAATAATTGGGCGAAATACTTCACATTTTTTTGTCCTTGAAATTTTTTTCAATTGGCGTTATTATTGATATTTTCCAATTTTCAGGGAATATTCCATGTATTAACGATTCATTTATTATGTCCAGAAGTGTTTTCCCAACTATATTCCAATTATTTAGTATCATTTTACATGAAATTTTATTATCATCATATTTGTCTTTTAAATTCTTACATATATTTTTTAGTTTATCCAAATTTATTGCATGAAATGGGAATTGAGAGCTTATCACAGGAATATTACTTTCATATTGCACGACATTAATTGTATCTCTAATTGTTACTATGCTGTCAATGAAGTACTTATTAAATTTATTAGCTATATCGCAGTTCTCCTTATATTCTATTTGATTAAATATCACCGACTCAATTACACTTTTGTTTATCTTAAGAATATGGTTTTTAACTTCTGTCCACACCTGTTTTTGGCTTCTGGCATCGTTTATTTTTCCATTGACGTATCTGTTTTTTGCATTTTCTATATTCACTTTGTATATATTTCTAATCATCCTATAATTATTCCATGCTTCCTCAGTATTTTCGATACGAGCTATACGATATTTTTCAAATTTCCATCCTTTTTGGTGTCTTAATTCACTATTAAACCACAAATTGTTATGTCCAATTCTAGTTGTTACTTTCCTCGTTAGCTTCTTTACGGCGTTGTCTAAATAATTATCAATTAGAGCTACACTTTGATTTATATCATTTACAACATTAATATTCTTTATATTTACTATTTCTCTGTTAAATGTATTAGCTTTGTATTTGAACACTTCAAACTCTCTGTACATATTCTATTTGTATTTGTAAGATGCATTATTTATTACAATGTTAATTGATTCGTGGTCAGATATTTTATTCTCTGTGTGTATGTCTGCCATAATATTATTATTATTAGTTACTGCGTAGTCTATTTTTGTCTTTGTACTTTCCATAACTCTCGTATAATCACTAATTATTTGTTTCAATCCATTGTCGTTAAATAAACATTTTATTTTGCTTTTATAAAAACTGTCCTCGCACCAATCAATATTGAAATCACCGGCTATTATCATATCGTAATTTCCTACATTCAAATCCTCCAAAATTTCTTCAAATGCGTCTATAAACTCCTTCTCTGCGCTACTTGGTGATATATATTGCTGTTACTATTAAGGGATTGCTATCATTTATTGTCAAATAAGCTGAAATCCATAATTTTGAATCAACTGTTTTTTCTGTTTTTTTTTTTTGCTTGTTTAGATCTGGCATCACTGTGTTATCTTTCACCACTTCTGCACATGTTATTTTACTTGTTTTTGTATTTGTTGTTTCAATTGTTTTTTTAATTTCATCACACATGTTTTTGATTTTTTCTTCAATTGCACTGCAAATTTCTTTTGTTTTGTTCCTTTGATCGTTGATATTACCGTATATTTTTCTGAGTTCCGTTAATAATTTTACTTGTTCATTTTTATTTTGTTCACATAATTTTTGTGCTTCCTCGAATTTTTTAACTCTTTCATTATATCTTTATTTGATTGACTCTAGTAATTTTTTATTTTCATTTTGATTTTCCATAAGTGCAAATTTAAACTCGCTTTTATATTCCCTAAATTTTGTTTCATTTTAGCTTACATTATCTTGTATACTACTTAGAACCGTATCAACATTGTGTATATATTGCAGACAGTCATCACACATAAAACGAATGAAAGTGCCTGAATCCTACATTCCACGGGAGTACTGGTCTATTCCCGAACATTTCTTTGCACAGTGAAACACTTTTTTGCATATTCCTTCGCATGTTAAACCAGATTCACCTCGAATTATAGTTTTGCAATGATGGCATTCTGCCAAATCGAAACACACAAAATCTTATTTTATTGTTCTTCAATTATCCTTACTATTTTGTTAAAAACTTTCAATTTCTTTGTATGCACAATAACTTTGCCTTTGGCTTTTTTATATTCTTTCTTATTTTGTAGCCCAATAACTATTTGTTTTTTGTGTACAACAAAGCTTCCTCTTCCAACCTTGACTTACAAATTTTGTGTCTTGCAAGAGAACATTCTTCACAATGTCAACTGATCATTTTTGCTTTGAATTCTCGACTGCCTTTACAAGTGACATCCGTCAGACCAGCTAACATCAACGATGCAGCAAGTGCGACGTCTATGTTGAGACAAACATATATTACCTTCAGAGCAGTAATTACTACATTATTTACGTACTCTTGAATAGAACCATGACTACGCAGTTTTATGTTTACCAACTATTTCAGTAATCCAACTTTTCGCGTTAGACCAGCGTCCTCATAAACATTCATCAGCGTGTCCCATGCCTCTTTTGCTGCAAAAATTTGTTAATAATTACTCGGATCTGCTATTTATATCATATATACTGTCAGCAGCTAAACTGGTTTCCACAAATTTCCAGCATCCCTTGATCGTCAGACAAGATTTTTCATTCTCTTCCATACATCGAAATTATCGCGGCCTCTTAAAGCTCCAGTGAAAATCCTACAGGAAACTTCCCTACTGTTTTATGAAGCGGGAAATCCACTACAACTTTTCTTAAAAAAATTTCGTTTCTGTTGTTTTTTTTAATATTTTTATTTTTTTTTGATAAATTTACAAATAATATATATCTGGGGCGTGACAACTTGTATAATTCGAAAAGGAATTATATTTTTTAAGAAAATTATTTTGGTTGTTATTTTTTAAATTAATATTTCACGATTTTTTGTTACAATATAAATAAATTTTATTTATTTTGAAGTGTATTTCTGGAGTGTTCCTATGTTTCGGAAGTTGGAAGGAATAGTACAAAAATTGACTCTTTTAAATTTTTATCCTAAAAATTTCTGTAAATTATTTGAATTAAAAGTTAAAAGTACATTATTTACGTTTGAAGTCATTAATTTCAATTTTCTATCTACACGTGAAACTTTTTTCATATATTGTTTATTGAATCTTTACTTTCGGAATTTACAATAAGTATTCAAACCTTAACCTAAAATAATACAAAAATAAAAGTTGTTATTGCTACTACAACGTACAACTAAAAGTGCTCATGAAAAGTAAATTTATCTGATCAGATCAATTGTTCGAACCCTCTTTAGACGTCTGTGACCTTCAAATACAAGTAAGTCTCTTACAAGACATTTGGGATGTTCTGTAATCCTAGAGACGTTGTTGACACTTGCTGTTTTGATTTCATCTCGAACGAGGGGCACCTTCAGATCTTTGTGGACGTAACTGTTTCTTACATACCACGGACTTGTTATTATTCTAAGAAATCTAGATTGCCACCTTTGAAGCTTCTCTACATTGGATGGTGAGGCTGTTAATGTGCACGCACTTAGTAACGTTAACTTTTAACTTCCATTTCAGCATTTCATTAACTTGAGATAGAAGTCTTTGAGATGCAACTGAAGACCTGATGCAGACCTTATCGAAGGTTTGAGATATATCAATAAATAGCGCAGAGCAATTCTGCTTCTTCTCGAAAGCACGTCGAATTAAATTGGTAATTCTGTGCACTTGCTGAATCGTGCTATGTTTTCACCTAAATCCAAATTGATGATACGAAACTATAACGTTGGCATCCATATGCGGTATTAAACTATTAAGCAGCTTTTAAGACATGATGATACTTGTGTGATGTTAATGCCTGGTTTGAGTATCATTACTAAATCAGATAATTTCCAAGATGCAGAAAAGTATCTTATTCGCAATATAGAGTTAAAGATAAACAAAATAAAACACAGAGCCGATGTAGACAAATTTTTAATCGTCGTAGCAGTTATTTTGTCACAACCAGGTGCTTTGTTCGGCTTTAGACTCTGGACGACGGCAATCGCTGCAGACAGCCGGAACTTGATCGAAATGAACCACATCGCCGATTGCAATTGGGGCGCATACTGTCGGTAAATTGCAGAAAGATTTTGTGTGTCCAAATTCTTGGCAGTTATTTCAACTTTAAAAAGTGATTGTGGAATTTTATTTTTATTTAAAATATGAATTGATTTGACTTCATACCCTACAGATTGAATGGCATTCTTAATATCGCTTGTTCACAATAGTTCTAAAATTCTTTTCACCTTTGGTTTAGATTTTAGTTTCCAGAATATTACCTTTTCGTAGAAAAACAACATAGAAATTGTCTTTATCGACAACTTTTATCAACTTGGTTACCAAGGCTCTCGTAGGTACAGTGGTGGGGGTTTGAAGTTCTTTTTTGCAAAGAAAAACGGTTTACGTCGTCACTGGTATTTTTTGTCTGTTTAGGATGTGTTTCCAACGTCGAGGCTCTTCTAGGACTGGACTAACGTTTCGTTATTGTGATGTAACGGTTCATACTTTTTCACTGCCCTCAGGCTTCGCTGCACTCTTATTAATTGTCGCAGTTTCCTTATTTAAGCCCAGTGATTGAAAAATACGTTCAATGTTCTTATGATTACCCAAAAAAGGGAGTATGGGGTAGATTCGTATTTGGCTCAACACACATTTAAATTGAGAGCACTCGCACTATCCATTCCTATTTGAGAGAGACTTTGGTAGCATTCGTTCATTGGAAGATATTGATATTGGCGGACGAACAGAAGTCGCATCTGTGTTAATATTGTTTGTGCTGGTCGTTGGGTCGCTCTTTAGCGTACCGGGTACGGTACTTTTACCGTACCCGATCTGTAGGCTTCGCTGTCAAGTAACATGAGTCATCAATTTTTTTTTTTTGTTATATTAACTATTTCACATTCTTTGGAAGTAATGATCACGTAAGCATTTCCGTTATTAAAACTCAGTCTGCATTCACTAGCACTTGTGCTTAGCGCACTCATTAATTAATCATTCATTTTTTTTGTGTTTTGTTTTAATCGCCTTAAAAAAATAATAATATCACCTAATACAATATTTGTAATAAAACACCTATTGCGAATATTTTTTCAATTTCCCGACTGCATGTTCGTACACTTTAAGTGAATTGAATCGAACTAACAAATTAATTTTGATAAAACGACCGCTTTAAGGAATTAAATTATTGAATTTTTAATCGCTTAGAGGATTTTGATTGCTTTATTTCGCATCAGTCAAAAACGCGAAGGCCAAGTATATGTCGGGATATACTTCATGTTTTCAATGCTTTCCATGCATCGATGAATTAATTAATATTCTAAGGCGTAAGCCCATAATACCCCCGTGTGATACCCAAACCTTTTATGGGGACTATTCGTCTTGTTTAGGGATATGTTTTAAGCCATTTACAGGACTAACCTTCATATTAGAAATGTTCAAAAGATGTATTATTTTTTGCAAAGAACTGAAGTTCAGGAGGGGGATATAATTCCAAATTGTCACATGATGAATGATATTTTCGACATGACTTAGCAGAACCTTGTAGATGGTTAGGAGAATAAACGAGTTTTAATTATTTCTTATTTGAAGATCCTCTTCAACCTCCATTCAATATCCAAAGAACCTAGTCCTTTCATTAAAAGTTTACAACAGGCAATTAATGGTTGCAAAATTGTCGCTGTTGGAAATTCAACTTCAAAATTGGGGTATACATCTGCTCCAGTAAATTTCCCGAACACACCTTAGGACTGTGGGAGCAATCTCAGGAACCTTGCTCACCTTTGAGAAAGTAGAGTAGAAGGGATGAGTTGTTTACTGCTAGATATCGAACTTTGAAATCGGTTTCGGACATTATCGAAAGATTTAATTTTAGTCAATCTACAGCACGAAAATTCACAAAAGCGAAATAAAGCCGATAACGATCTTTTTCAGAATTTCGCTACCCGATTACAGTCCACTCCGTACTTAACGGTATTATTACGAACTACCTAGGATAATGTAAAACTGAATGATGGGAGGTTTTATGCTAGATGTATCCAGCGCCTCAAACTACTTTTATCTCTCGAAAGTTGAAACGGATGCTAGATCTTCCAAATTTTCTGGCACCAGTTACCACTCTTGTGGGCCTTAATGGTACGCTGGTGGCAAACATAAATATAGCCAAATGGATTTGATATTGGTTGGAGATGTATATTTGCAGATTATGATTTCTGCAGTTCGAATAGATCCGAAAAACCCTTACACCGCAAAATGAACGATTTTCGGTTGGGTTGTGACTGACAAAATACACCAGTCAAATTCGTTATGCTTTAAGTCTGAATTCTCCACGGGCTTAAATTGCGCCTACAGAAGTGCATACTTTGCCCCGTTTAGAGCTCTGCGGTGCAACTCTATTGACAAAAATGGTGTACTTGTTTCGTAAGGAGCTGAATCTTATTAGACCGGAAACCTTCTATTGGGCAGATTCGACTATCGTTCTGCCTGGCTTCGAAGGTCCGCTTAACATTGAACAAATTTTGTGCGTACCATTTACCGTGAAACAGGTAGGCACTGGCAATTGTAATCACATTGACACCTCTAAATAAGATTGAGACCCGATAATGACCGTTTTATGCGTCAAAAATCACATCAAAGAGACTTGTTGTTGCAGCTTTTGTTGTCATTCGTAAATTTACCCTCTAACGATTGGAAACAAGGTCGAATTTAACGAGTTTAATTTGGCCTTCATTCGATGGGCGGGTTCAAACTTAAAATGGCGTACTAACTCAATTGAGTAAAATTGCATTCAGTTGATTGTCAGCATTCAGTGAAGCAGTTTGTTGTCGCCCAAAGAAAAATTAAATTAAAATGTGGAATAAAAACTGGGAAACATAAACTTTTTTGCTTTAAATATATTGAATGAAGCTGAGTATTTGGTATCTGAAAAAATAATAAAAAAAAGTGTGAATACTCATTAAAACAACATTTCCGAGTTTCATTCAATAATGGGCTGCGAATGGGAACATTTGTTTAGAAAATTAATGCATGATTTTAAAGCTAAAAGTAATTGTATATTAAATTCGGGATATGAAAGCAGAAGTCTCAATTGTAGGAACCAACAAAAGACAACATAAAGTTAAAAGTGCAATATACTGGTACATTTTTCTTTGAATTCAGTCTTGAACAGGCAATTGCTGTGTAAAGTCGTGTTTATTATTCTACGCATTTCGTATAACGGTTATCTCTATATTTTCTCACTAAAAAACGTATTCCTCTTTCCTTTTTTAATTACGCTGTTAACAAATTGTTCTTTCTCCAGCTAGGACATAAAATATTTCTTAGAAGGGTTTAATCGCCCGAAAATGAATGGCCCCTATCCCCAGAACCGTAATCGGTTCAGGGAACTTGGCTGCAATGAAAACTTATCCAACAATAAAAAACGCTTCCGAGATCATGAATTCATACCTCTTCTCGACAATGCGACGATCATATGCCAGGTTTTCTTGTCATTACAACGAATATGAATAATGAATTGACAAAACCAATTTCTGCATATAATATCTTTCAGATAGAAAAAGGATTAGATTTTATTTCAGAGGAATACAGTGACGTTCTTGAACTTAAATTGCCGAAAAATTCAGAAGATCAATTTACATAGATTCAATACGAGTCTTCATATCATATCGCAAAACCCTTAATTATGTACAAGGTAAAATTTATTCTAAAAAAATCACACATCGAACAGAAGACGAATTGCTCGAAGGTTTAAAAGAACAGAAAGTTGTTCAAATTAAGAAAATTATGAAAAAGGAAGATGATAAACTAGTGCCGACAGGTGGAGCAATTATTACACTTGGACTTAATGTGACGTCCAGACTACACTAAGCTCGGTTGGGAAAGGGTCAAAATTAATGCATAATGAATTCTGAACCCAATAAGAAGTAAAAACTGTCAAAAGACAGACGGACACACCAAAAATCATTGTAAAAACTCAGAACAATGCCTAATGAACCATGTAATAAGAAGTTTTGTATAAATTGCTCGTTTGACACACACGCCTCGTATGAATCAAAATGCGCATCATTCATTAAACATAAATCTATTCTAAAGATCAAAATAGACAGGAGATGCACTATCAGGGAAGCCTGGGAAACATATAACTCAAATCCGGAACTAAAAGAAATACCTCGAGAAATAACCCTAAGCCCACATTCACAAACATTATCAAAGTATAACAAAAGAAAACGAAAATCAAAAATTTAAAAACTAAACATCTCAAGAAACCGTAAAGCAAAAAAGTTGAATAGAAATAGAACAAATTACAACAACAATAATAAGTAAAACAGACAAACAAAAAACTAACCCAACAACACCACCTACAAAAAATATTCAACACACTCTAGAAAATACAAATGATGTTGAAACAGTAAATTTGTCAACACCAGAAAGATCTCACAAACCTGACTTACATTCTCCAGTTTACTTAACTCTATACTCTAAGTCAATTTATGATGACTTGAGAAGCCAATTGGCAAAAAATCCCAAAAAACCCAAGATGGAAAAAAAAATAAAAAAATAATTTTTTGTTATTGTATAATTCACTTTTAATTTTGAATATAGGACTAGATCTATCTATTTTTCAGTAGAATATACAAGGCTTCCTAAATAATAAATTTGCTTTAGACCGATTAATATATGTATAAATACAAACTCAACATAATTATTCTACAAGAAACCCATATAATACAAAGAAACAAAAATTTTCTACATCTACCAAATTACAAAATATTTCATCACAATAAACAATATTCTTATTGCAAATCGGGCATTGCAATATTCACTAAAAACTCCCTCAATGTTGCGCAATACATAACATCTACAGGAAATTTTTTGCATGAAACTTTAACCCTTCGCGGATTACAAAACCTACATATCACAAACATATGCAAGGAAACCAATGTTACAATAAACCAAGAATCATTTGATATGCGGTAACCTTAACGCACAAAACACCATATTGGGCTCTCAGAACAATTCAACTACACTTTTAAGCACACGGCATACATTCACAGCAGTAGATGTCACAATGGCAACAACATATTTAGCTCTATCTCTTAGCTGGCAATGTTTAAACCACAATATGGGTGACCACTTTCCAATCTATATTCAGAACACAAATGGCAGGTCCTTCAACACAATATATGTGAAAAGATTCAATGAGAAATTTGCTGACTGGGCTTCATTTTCGGAAAACACCAATGAACTATCTATCTCCATACCTCTTTCCGAAAACATTAACAAAGAAGCAGCAACAGTTGGAAAGATTATCAGAAGCTCAGCAAACAAAGCAATGCCGGTAAGTCAAGCTCCAAATCAGAATAACAAAAACAATTCGACGTGGTTTAACAGTCAGATTGCTCTACTTATTAAAGAAAAACACAGCTTGAAACTTTTTATGAGAAGAAAATCTTTATCACATGCCATAAATTATCGAAAATCGTGCGGTACGGAGAACTTTCCGAAAAACTAAACGAAGAACATGGGAAAACTTTCTCAACTCAAGAGTATTGTGGAACAAAGTCAGAAAGATAACGTCATCAGGGTCCATAGGATTTCACACAATTTATCAAAATAATCAAATTCTCATTCACCCTAAAGATATAGGAGAAGCATTTGCTGGCGCATGGAGTTCAATAAGCTCTAACAACTCATTTAGTCCCTAAATTATTTGAGAAAAAACCAACTAAACCTTGATTTCTTAAGAAACCAAACAAACGAAATTTCAAGCTTGATTGAACTAGTTTCCCTAACCGATCTACAGAGTGCTTTAAAAAATGTAAAGGGTCAAAACCAGATATGGACAAAATCATAAATTTGTAAATTATATGCCAACATATTGGATAAAGGCGCCTACCTGCACGCATTGAAACAAGTTATACTATCTCCAATATATAAACCTGGAAAAAACTTAAATAACACCGAGGGATTCAGACCTATTTAATTGCTCTCTGTCATATCAAAAATATTTGATAAAATTATATCTCAAGAATTATAGAAGCACTGCAGCGCCAATATAGTAGATGAACACCATGCGTACATATCAAACAAATGCTAGGAAAAACAAACATTCAGTCATGCTATTATAATATCTTGAGGAGGTTTTGTACAAGGTTATTGATTTCGTTGTAATTAAAGATTTACACAAGTAAAGAAAACAGGTGAAGAAATCATTGAATTTCTAAATCTGTATGACACAATAATTTACAAATGGACAAATGATTCAGGAGCAACAATTCCTATAGATAAATGTGAAGCTATAAATGTCTGTAAAAAATACAAATGCGATTTAACCCCTATCTCTATCAGAGGAAATGCTATATTAATAAAATCTGAAATGAGAAATATTCTTTGGGACAAACATATACAAAATACCATCAATAAACTCAAAAAAATCAATAATGTATTAAAAATAATCTGCCCTAAGCAAAGAGGAGACTGGTATTTCAATTTGTCGTGCATTGACAGAGAGTATTGTTCAGCACCGCATAACGGTGTATGATTGCTAATATTAACAGTAATATTAATAATATTAATATTACTAATATACTATTAACATTAATAATATTAATTTACTCCTAATGACGCGTTAAGAATAGAAGCAAAAATAAATGATTTTGAAACGATTCTAAAAAACAATCCATTAAATTATTAGCAAAAGGATTAATTAATGTCAATCATGGAATACATAAGCAATTCTGGGATCCAATAGACCAAGATGAAACACGACACCCTTGTGCTTTACAACATATAATCAACTATATAAAAGAAATTAGTATACCTCTCCTACTTAGATCAAGTATCACAACCTTAAGTAATGCTAATAATACTAAACTTATAGTTAACACCTCCCTCAACTCTATTAAAAAAGATGAAAATAATCTAAAAATTTTTATGCAACTATACTTAAATGTAAAGCATGAATACAATGCTAATGTTACAATCTTTACCGACGGATCTTTTTCAAACAGAGTTACACGTTGACGCTGTAGAAAAGAATAATGAAAACTTCGATATAGTCAAACAATCCATACTTTCTAACTATGCAGGCAATTTTTCAGCTGAATTAGCAAAGAAACAAGTTAAGTCCTTGATATGCACAGACAGCCTTAGTGTAAAGCTGGATTCACCCATGGTTTCGGAACAAAATTTTTGTTCCGAAACAATTTTAGTTTTTTGAGAGA
>QOCX01000749.1:12670-87291 GCA_005959815.1 Sarcophaga bullata
AATGTTTCCTTTTATGCCTCGGGGCACAAATCCTAAAATTTTAGTGAAAAGATGGTTTACGAGTAATATTATCGGAATTGCTTCTTATAACACAAACATTGTAACGAATTAATTAGGATTACGACCAAGCTTCGCACAGCACTTACGTTGTGCGTGTTAATTTTATACATGAGTGGCGGGAGCTACAGTTTAGAGTCGACTTCAAATGACAAACTTTTTGAGAAGCATTTCTTGGTAGTTTTATTTGCTCTCAGAGTTTTTGCCAGAAATCTGCTGAGAGGAAGTCGCCGAAGAAATATTTTCTTAATATTTCGTTTTGTTGAAGATGTATGACCTGGGGCTTGAACAGTGGCCTAGACTAGACTACGGCCACTTCACTCTTCACACTTCAATGCATTTTTAATAATCTTTAATAAAACGAATTGCATAAGATAATTTAAAATGTTCCATAAAATTTGTTATCGTTTTGATAATATTTTTTTCATAATTCCCTGGTTTAGTCGTTGGCTGATTAGATAACAACTAAAAAGAGGAAAACTGTATTGCAATATTTAAAAAACTGATATTATGGAAACTGGTATAACTCAGATCAATGAAATTCTTTATAATAACTGTTCATAGCTTCAGATTTTTAAAGCTCTTGATAAAAATGGTTTTCCTCCCCAATTATAATACGCCATCAGCAAATCGGTTATATTTACTGCAAGCAAATGGCACTCAATCAATATCGTACTACAATTAATTGTCATTTAAAATAATTTTTTCCTTTGAGAATATTTCGACTATATACGTATGCATGTATGTATGTATGTATGTATTTATAATGTTTATAAAATCAACCTCGACTACGTTAAAAAACACAGAAATTGATTTTTTTTTTGGTTTTTTTAGTTTTTTTTAATAATAAATAGTGACTCATAATGTTGAGGTGTCAGCTAAAATTACTGACTGGTTTCGATTTTTGTTTGTTTGATTATGTCTCATAAGGAAATGAAAGAATTGTAACAAAAACAACAAATTGAAAATGGTATTGCATGCGAAAGACTTAAGAGGCATACCTTATTAGACAAAATACTTACAATTCTTAACAGATGTATATCCTTCGGCAGCACTGCTGGTACTATCGCCACCACCATTCATAAGATGACCATTAGATTGGCGACCAACACTATTAAGGGTGGTGATACTGCCAGCACGAGAACGCCAGCCGGCATGACTAGCCGATGATGATGGTAGTTGTTGTTGGAAATGATGATGATTGTTGCCGTTAGAGAGACCAACACTGGTTAAATCTCCATTCGATTTGCTAGCCATATTACTTTTAAGTGTACCGTATACACTGCTGCCAGCTCCACCGCCCGTGCTGCCCGTCTCCAATTGACGGGCATATGAATTATCGGCATAGGCATGAAAACAGCATCTGACTAGTGCGTTAGCGGCTGCTTCACGTTTACAAATAAACACGTGACATTCGAGGACTTTAATGCCGGTGGTACGCCGAAGAATGGCAGCGAAAATTGGTGGATGCTGGGCTCGCGGCATACGTGCAAATGGTGAGTCGAGTGGAAGAAATTTTGGTTCTGGATTTGAATTGCCACGCTCTGGTATGAGCACTTGTCTTACAGCTGCACAGTAATGCAGAGATTCGATCGGGAAGAAACGGGTGATTTCCTTGAGATTTTCATCGACATTTTCCAAAAGTATGCCATTTGACCAAACGCTTAGCCAGGAGTCTATACCTTTGGCGCCAACAGCACCCTCAGATGGATACAAACTTCTTAAGGGCTCTTGTATGCCTTGCAGACCATCTTTACTTTGTCGAGGCACTGCACTGCCTAAATATAAAACTCGGCAGCGACAAATTGGCGTGGAATCACCCATATTGATAGTGCTGCTTTACTCGGAGGAAGTTCTTCAGAAAGCGGAGAAAGACGATAAAATATAAAGAACACTTGGAAGTAGAATTCAAAAAACTTTTTTTTTCTCGTTTTAATTTACTTCCTTGAGAACACGTTTTCAATGAACTCTTGTTTTTTTGTTGCTTTTGTTATTGTTGTTGTTGTTGTTGTTATTTTTGTTATTGCAAAGTACAATCCCGCAGAAAAAAAAAGAAGAATGAAAGAAATAAAAGAAAATAAAGAAGAAAGAGTAGACGAAACGTAATGGGAAAAGAGAATATCACGAGATGATGGCGTAAAATAAAGTGCTGCCTGCTTGAAATGTGACAAGATCGTAGAACTTAAAAAACAAAATATACGACACGACGTCACAGCGACTAAACGTTGAAGCGACACTTGAACACTACGAACCGACCGATCGTCTACACGTCTCCGTTTCTTTCTTTGCTTTTTAACTTTAACTAGTTTTTTACTTTTGCCTATTGTCGTAGTATTAACTTTTGTCTTGATTCTTTTACTTTACGTTTCTTTATTTGGTTTTTTTTTGTGTTTTTTTTTGTTGTTGTTGTTGGCAAAAAGGTTGTATTACAGGTTTTCAATGCAGTAGAATTTCTAGGTTTCTTGGAGAACAGAATTTAGAAACTCTGTTTTTTTTCTTTTTCTTTTTTTTTGTTTTTGTTAAGCTTTGATTCTTTTCTATCCGTGCAATTCACTTTTTTGTTTAAAAGAATTTTTTATTGAAATGATATTTTCACGAAAACATAAATTCAACAACTTCAAATGGCATTTTAAGGAATTCTACCAAAAAAAATTTTCTTCTCATATTGCGGCAGTCGTACAAGATACGTTGTTTCATTTGATGGTTTTCGTTTTTTTTTTCTTTGAAAATATTTTTGGAATTTCTTTTTAATTTCACATAAAAAAATACGTTTTTTTTTTTTTGGTGTTGTGGAAGTTTTACGATTTCACTCGAAAACTTAAGCATTCATTAAACAGAAAAAAAAAATGAAAAAAATGAAAAGAAATGTAAAGAAGAAGAAGAGAAATAAATTTAAAAAAATTATTTAAATTTGCACTTTTCACTTTGTTAATCACATCACATCGTCTCGTCACCAATTCACATACCAAAAGACGTTTCTACAAACGCATACACACTCAGTGTCACAACCATTAACCAATTCACTCACTCACTCATTCACTGTTTTCCGTTTGTACATTCCACATACACACATCTACATGAATATACGTATTATGTATCTGTGTTTATATTATTTGCTTGTATACATACGTACATATGTATGTATGTATGTATGTATTGTATATAAAAATATTTTTTCTTTAAATTTTTTTTTCGTTTTTATATTCGAAAAGTTCACAACCGAGTATCAATGGATAGAATAAATAAAATATGAAATAAATTTAAAAACAACAAAAACAAACAAAAAAAATATATTTTTCAACGTTGTTTTGTTTTTCTTTCTTTTTTCTTTGTGCTATAGAGTTGTATGTGTAAGTGTAAGGTAAGTGTATGTGAGTTTTTTTTTCCGAAATGCCCGCTTAATCCATCCGTACGATCGTTGTTAACGCGGCGCAGGTTCACTCAAGAATACTCCACTGTAGATTGTTTTCTTAAAGCAACTCGTTATTGTCTAGACTTTAGGCCTGGCCTGCTGAGTTGTTTAACCACTTTTTTTCCATTCGGCTTTGGCATTTTACGCAAACACACTCTTGCACACACACACACACACGCGCGCTCGCTTACAAGCCACACAACAAGTTGCTCTTTGAGTTGATTTACTATGAATTGAGTATTGCATTGCCAATGGCCATGTGTAAGTGAGCCACATCTCAAGTTTCCCTCTTCAACTGAGTCTTTGTCAGTGTTACAGGTAGTAAAACGATTCGTAAGATATAATATATTAGAGATATTGTTTCGTTGTATACCATAGTATATCTATTTATCTTAAACCATCTAAGGGTGGTTGGATGATATTTACTTTGGATTTACCATAACATAATAGTTCTGTTGCTCTTGATTAATTTGTTTTCTTATGTATTTTGCATGTGCTTTACTTTAGTTAAACGTTTACCTTTCGACCGCTTTATCCATAGAGACAATTATGTTTCTCTATGTATGTGGAACAGACGGACAGACTTGTTTTAATGTTTTAACAAGAATTTTAATAAAAAAAAAAAAAAAAAAATAAAACATAAGTGGAGCAATATTTTTACGACCTGTTGAAAACTCGTTAATTACCGTAAATACCGAAAAATATTGTAAGATCGGACAGTTACGTTCTTACTTAATAGTCACGTTTGCTATACATTGTACGCGAATAAAGAAGAATTCAAAATGAAAAACATAATGAAACAGAACAAGACAGAAAACAAACATTTTACATTATCACAGGCGTTGCCATTGTCATTGTTATCGTTGATGGCGTTGAAGTCGTTGAAGTCGTTGCCGTCGTCATTGTGGGTTAAACAATTCTATTAATTTTTAGTTTTTTTTTTTTGGAAAACTAACAATATTTACTTACACTCAATTACCACAAATTAGATTGTGTAGATAAATTCTTATAAAAGTTACCGATTCTAGTGGTACAGCGACATGCAGCATGCATGCATCTTCTGTCTCTTTAAACTCTAAGAGATTATTGTTTACCGCACTCTTAAGAACGTTTTGATTTTTAGTATTTATTTTTTATTTCATTTTCGAAAGTGTTTTATTTAATTTTCAACAAATCAAAACAAATATTAGAACAAACATAACATTTAGCATGACTGTCGATATGATGTTTTCTCAAATAGATATGCGTTTGCTGAACAATATTAAACTGAATTCAATTATTTTTGACAATATCTATTGAATGCAATTGTCCATTTTTTTCGCCGCTTTTACTTTCTCTCTCTCTCTCTCTCTCTCTCTCTCTCTTCCTCTCTTGCGTATTTTAGTGTCACATTTGACATTTGAATTAAATTTGAGGTTAAGGTTGCGTCTTCTTTCGGAATCTTCAGTGAATAAGTTGTCTCATTAAATACGTTACTCTAAATCATGCCAAAGGTAAATTAGAAGAGACTCTTAGTGACATCATTCAAAGAGATATTGAGATTTTAAGCTGGAGTTGAGAGTAAACTCTGGCAAAACTTCGGTGGTACCGTTTACAAGAAACAGATAAGTTCCTATACATCCCACAAAAGCTAGATACCATATGTCTGGTATCTATACTGGATATTAAATTGATATGGAAGGTTCATATATGGTTGATAGCATTTCAAGGACTGTTTAGCATATCATCATGATATCCAGAATGCTGGCAGGAAAATCGTGGGAATGCAACTCAAGAATTATGCAGTGGATACAATACGTGGTGATCATCCCAATTGTAAGCTTAAATGCTACTGATTAGAATACAGTAACAAGCACTCGTTAATATACTAGCTTGCGGTTGATACAACAATAATAACAAGCAGTTTTTTTTCCATTATTTTAAATAATTACCATTCAACCATAATACATTTTTAAGTAGATTTTTCATTAATTTGATTTTTTTTTTGTGTGTTTTAGGTCTTGAAAGGAATAAAATTTTTTTTCATACCAAATCCTAGTGTTTATTTAATAACTTAAAATACCTTTTGGATAACAAAGTGTTAACACCCACCCGTAAACACTATGCAAACTAACGGTGCATTTCTCTGTGAATAAAAACTGAATAAATGCTCCAATTGATATGCTTCAGTAGTTGATCTTAATTGAATTGCAAGAATTCTTAAATGTTTATTAATCGTATCTGAATGAAAAAATGGACATGTGAGTGTATGTGTGTGTATATGTGTCTGTGTAATTGTTGTCTTTTGTTAGCATTTTGCTTTGGTCTGAAAGGAATGCAGATTGCCCACGATAAATACCATACCTGTGGCTCAAATACTTTAAGTATTACATGCATATGCTGTGGATCAAATTATTGATATTCGTGATTTTACAACAACAACAACAACAAAAAAATTAAAAAAAAAGAAAATAATAATCAGGAAAAAAAATTCCAATAACAAATGGCAGCAATAAAAACTAACACCCAATTAAGTTTGTTGGAAATCAGATAACAAAACTAACACAGACCGGTTTCATTGTATTTCATTTTGCATTGCCGCTCTGACTATGACTAGCAGTTTCCGAAGTACAAGATGAAGAATTTGAAATTGGAACGTATGTCCACAAAACACTTTTTGCTTCTCGAACGCATCTTTTGCTCTTAGCTTTTTAATTAGAATGCAGAAAACAAAAATTGCCATACTTTAAAATGAGTTGAAAATTTTAATTAAAAAGGAGTTTTCTTGGATTTTCTTTAAAAATTTGAAGCAAAAAACCTAAAGAAACTTAACAAAGAAGGCAAATTAGTTGTTGAATTCAATTTGCTTTACATTGCACGTATTTATGTACTAAGGTTACATAACATAACGTACATAATTGGCCATAACAACCCTTCAGTCAAGATTACGGCCTAGCTTCTCCCACCACTTATGTTGTGTGTGTTAATTTTATTTGTGAGTGGCGGGAGCTACAGTTTTAAAGTCGACTCCGAACGACAGATTTTATAAGCAAACTTTTCATGGCAATTTTATTTACTCTCAGACTTTTTGCCAGAAATCTGCTGAGAGGAAGTCGCCGTAGAAATATTTTTTTCATATTTTCGTTTTTGATGTCTGCCCGCGGATTCGAACCCTGACCTTTCGTCTAATAAGCCAACACACTACCTACTAGACTACGGCGACTACAGTGTACTTAGGTTAGGTTAGTTTTAATTGGCAGCCACCTTAAAAAGTAGACAAAACATTTTGGGTCCCATAAGGTCTATTGTAATACCTTTAAGCTCAATTTTGCCGTTAATTTAAGATAAATTAACGCGTTCTTTCAATAAATTTTGAGTGCCCAAGAATTCAAGTGTCAAACATTGGGAGATGTTTTCTGATTCCATTTCTTGGTCGTCATCACAACATCTGCAAAAGTCGTTGTAAGGTATTCCCATTATCTAGTCACGTGTACCTAGGTTCCTAATATAAATTTTAGTTGGGTTTAACGCAAATTTTTGGTCTGCATACTTCCAATAATATCCCCGATTTGTCTGCTCAACAAATGGGTTCATTATTCCAGCTTGTATAAGATCATCTGTTTGCTTTTCTTAAAATAAATACCATTCTCATGTAAAAATTTGCAGGTTTGTGAGCTTTATTGTTGCCTTCGATCTACGCTTATCCAATCTCCTATACGAGAATAATGGCATTCTAGAAGATTTTGTTTGCAATTTAGGATTGCAAATAACATAACGAATAAGGATGTTAAACTAAAATAAGGAGTATATACTCGATATATGTAGATGCGATTATCGATGCAGTTTAGTAGGTAATGTTTGATTGCTGGACGAGAGGTTCTAAGTTCAAATGTCAGAGAATAGCCTGTGTTGGCATAACAGGGCAATGAGAACCTGATCTACATCGGCATTGGAAGTTGTGTTGAATTTTTAGCTCGCTACACGTGGAAGTGGCGACCAAAACGAAAGTCTATGCTTTTGATAGATGTGCTCAATTCATTAGGATAGGAGTTAAAATGACAAGATACGCCTGACAGTCGGGTCGTCATTCGAGTACTCATTCCTTATTGAGATAACTCAATAGCAAATAGCATGGAACTTTCTGGCAAAGCTGAATCAACTAGTTTGGTCGAATTGGTTTACCCACTGCTGGGTCTTATAACTTTTGAGAACTGTGGTCAATGAGCAAGCATACATGCTTGAGAGTAAGTCAGCTTTCACGACGTTGATGGTGTGAAAATGTATGATCAACGAAAGGGAAAATAAAGAAAGGGAAGATTGAAAGGGAAATATCTTTTTCAAACCAAATATCTTTGATGCAATGGTAACTCTTGTTGGGAAATTACAATAAGAGGACATTTGAGATCTGCAGCGTACTCTGGAATACCCTGATGTTGGTAGCCGATCTTTTGAGAGGGCACTGGTCACTTATTTTGAATGGGGGTTGCTTTGAGACCGACATGTACACTCTGTGATGATTAGAATAAATAAAGTGCTGCCTGTAATTAAAATAAAAAAATTAAGAAATAAAATAAAAATAAAAACTTTTTTTTTCTTTCAACAACGTGATGAAATGATGACAAAAAATCTTCTATTCTTGTTCGTTTCTAAAATTGGCATTATATTGTACGTCTCAGATTATAACAACATTCCGTTCGATTGATTGGCAAGTGGTGCTTGAAAACTGTTTATAAATAATTTGCTTATGAGAACAATGGGCCCCCCTCAACATCACCATCTAACTACTGGTTTCTTTGGTTAACATTTCCGTTTTGTTTAATTTCTTGAAATATTTTCATCCATCAGTGGATTGAGAGTGCTCATGTGCCCATTAATTTATTTATTTTCTTATTTTTTTTTTATTTCTTTTGTTATTCTACCACAATTTATCAATTACGAGTATGAAAATAATAAAAAAGAATTAAAAAGCATTTGACGCATTCTTTATGCACTCATACTTATAATTCCAAATATATTTCAAGTATTGTTTGTAGATATTTTTGGTTTTGTTGTATGTTTTACTAGATGTATGTATGTTTGCTTTTGAGACATCATCAAGTCTAGCATGTCATGAAAAATTCCATCTTCAGCAAGAAACTTGTTAGAGTAGCACTCATCAACCGCAACGAATTTCATTTGTGCGCTACATACAATGATTTCTGTTGGTCTAGCTAAGTTTTCAATTATTTTAAGAGTTTCATAGTTTACTGGGACTTACTAGACTAGACTAGACTAGACTAGACTAGATTAGACTAGACTAGACTAGACTAGACTAGACTAGACTAGACTAGACTAGACTAGACTAGACTAGGGACTAGACTAGACTAGCACTAGACTAGACTAGACTAGACTAGGACTAGACTAGACTAGATAGGGACTAGACTAGACTTAGACTAGACTAGACTAGACTAGACTTAGACATAGACTAGACTAGACTTAGGACTAGGACTAGACGTAGACTAGACTAGGACTAGACTAGACTAGGACTAGACTTAGACTATGACTAAGACTAGACTAGACTAGACTAGACTAGACTAGACTAGACTAGACTAGACTAGACTAGACTAGACTAGACTAGTCGATCCGAAATAGCATTTTTTCTTGTCACTGATAGATGTTGCAATTTATCTGATTTCGTAACCTAACCTAACCTAACCTCAACAATATGTTTATAGAGAAATGCATGTAAAAAAATTGTATTTAAAATATTTGATTATTTGTTTTTTATTATATTATTTATATTTATTTATTAATAATTAATAATAATTTCTAAAAGTATAAAAAAAATTTGTTCTATTCAGGTTTTTACATTTAATTTTTACCGAATGGTTACCATTTAGAATATTCTACAATAAACCAACAACAATAGAAAGATATCCGATAATGGCATTCATACTTTAAGACATATTGTATTAATACATGTTCATATATATGGTATACGTAGTAAAATAATCTTTTGTACATATGTATGTACATACAATGAAATCATTTAATAAACATTTAGCCAACAATTGACAATGATTGTATTTCAGGGGGGTTCTTTTCATACGAAATCGAATAGAATAACGAGTCCGGCAAATAGCCAGCATTCCAATCGATCGAAACAAAGAGTTCTTAACTCTTCTATTATATTCTAGTAGAGTGTATTGCATTCTTAATTTCTAATGCTCTTGCATTGTGTATTTCATTTAAGTTGATTTTTCTTATAAATTGCCTCTGTTTTTATGCGAATTCTTTTATGGAACAAAACATTAAACGAATCTGCACCATGTTTATGCCGTGAAACGATAAATTTATGAATTCATACTTGTAAGCGTACTTATACAAGACAAAATACATTGTATAAGTTATGTACAGTTCAACTGATGTTCATTTTGCAAAGGCTATCTCTCCAATACATACACATATGGCCATTGAGGTGCACCTCACATTGATTATTTAGGGCTGGAGAAAGTTTGGTCACAAATTTCATGAAAAGCGAAAAACTTTTCTCTTATATTTGTCGTTGATTTACTCTTTTTTAGGTAAATCCATTCAGTTTCTGGGTTTTCTAACACACAGAATTATCATTCTTATTATAATTTTTGTGTAGTTTTGCTAACGTCTTGTCTTGTAACTGAAATTGTAGTGTGTTGTCCGTGTGTTGTCTCGAATGATGTTGGCTGGATAGATGTTTCGGAAGCGTTGTTGGGTGGAACGGAAAGAAATGCATGAACAATGAAGAACGCAATCCACCCACCACCGATCGCGTTGTTATCAACAGGATTTTTTTTTATTTTTTTTTTTTAGAAGTGGTAAGTTTCGATTATGGTAAATTTTGAAGTGGTGAATAATTGCGGTGACTTTTAAGATTTCTTGTGAATACAGAGTGGTGAATAATTTGAAAATCGTAACAAATACCAACCAGGATTGCTAGGATACGATAACACTCCTAAAATGCACGGCATTATCGTTATTGAGTTGTTCCAATAATTCCATCGTATTATTAGTGTTGAACTGTGCGATTATGGTTAATCGAGGATGGGTATCTAGAGTGTATATATTGATTGTAAATAAGATTATGTGAATTGAATAAGATTATGTGAATGTGATTGTTCTTTTTGGATTATTTGAAAAAAGTTGTATTTTTCTGCCTACAACAGAGGAATCTTAACGAAGCCACAAACCATTATTAGTGACGAAGTTAAACCACAACAGAATGATATATTGTGGAACATAAGTTGATGAATACTATACACATTTCATTTTCAAAGTCATAATTATTTGCCCTGCAAGTTATAGCATTGCTTTCTAAACAGTATTCAGTTTGGTTTTTGAATAAAATAAAAAAATTACTTGAAATTGAATTGAGTATACATATTTGCTCAGTAAACGAAACAAAAGAGTTATATTTATTTGGAGTCATCCTGTGTTTACAAAGACAGAAACTCTTGCATTAAATTTAACTTATAACTCTAAAATAAAAAGAAAAATAAAAAAAAAAATAAAAAATAAAAAAAGAAAATGGAAAAAAGTGTCTGCGTCCTGTTATGGAATGTTAGTCCGCTTAAGAGGAGAATATTTTAAAAAATCTCTTTACAATTTTTTTTGGTCGCTGAAAAAAATGTCCGTATATGAGACGAGGTGTCCTTTAGGAGAGAGCACAATAATTCAAATAGTTTTTATTTATTAAAATACATACATACGTTATTGGTCATTACAACGCTTTAGTCAGGATTGCGACCTAGCTTCTCATACCACTTATGTTGTGTGCGTTAATTTTATACATGAGTGGCGGGACCTACCAGTTTAAAGTCTACTCCGAACGACAGATTTTTTTGAGAAACTTTTCATGGCAATTTTATTTACGCTCAGAGTTTTTGCCAGAAATCTGCTGAATGGAAGCTGCCGAAGAAATATTGTTTTCATATTTCGTTTTTGTTCGAGATGTCTGTCTGCTAGACTACTGTGACTTCAACCGAATAAATATATTATTATCGATAACTGTGAATCCAGCTTACTATTAAAGAGAGTAATTTTTTTATTTTTTTTCTAACTTAAATTAATTAAAATAAAGATTTGCACGCAGACTTTTAATACCTCTTGTACATCTGACATTATATTTTAACAAGGTTATGTCCATAGTTTTTGTCCACGAAGTTCGATAACCAAAGTTTTTGTTTAATTTTATTTTTAAAATAGATTTATCGCTGAAGGAAATAAAAAATAGCATAAATTTGAATGGGATGCTCTGATAATTAAGTAAGTAGTATGCTATTCTACCAGAGGAGTGTTACGACAGACTGACTTCAAAGTATGGTTGTTTTAAATATAAAATCTTATAAATATCTTACGAAAATTCGATAACAAGTGTCATGTCCTAAATACATTCGAAGCGTCAAGTGCTGCACAGCAATCAGAACTGGAATTGTATGCGTGCACATGGAAATGATTATTTTAAAGATGGCGCATAATAAAGCATTGACAATGCCGCGGCGCACTTAGACATTAAAGGGGTTACTGAAATAAGACGCACGAAAAAAAGGTTTTTACGACGTAATGCATACAACATAATTACCTACATTAATGAATGGTGAATGTCACCATTCACAAGGAAATAAGGCGACAATTACAAAATTACAGCGCACCACAATAATTTACTTTCATGTCAATTGTGTATGTGGGCATGTGTAAGTTTTTTTTTTATTATTTCAAAAATCAAAAATCCATTCAATTTGAGATGAAAATTTAGTATAGTATTGTAATACTGATTAACTGTATAGAAGGACATCTTAAGAAAAAAATCTTTGTGAAAACCAACAATTGAAAACCAACAATTTTTAAAATAAAAAAAAAACGATTTCATTCAACTCTTTTCCTATGAGTTATATTATCTCGTTTGATAGTTTTCATTTCCGCCGGAAACTGTTATTTTTTCTTTGCTTTTCCATTTTCTTCTTAATAGTGTATGTATGTATATATATAATGTATATGATATACGATAAATATAAATGGTCTACGCGTCATCATTCCACATTAGAAAGTATAGGTAGGTAGGCGGTAACAAGAAACTTATTTTTTTATACAATGAAGAAGAATTTGATGAAAAAACATGTGTTTCCACAATATGAAGCTCTAAAAGAACAACAAATTCGTTTTTTTGTTGTTGTTGTAGCTTATTATGACCGAAAATATCCATACAAATAGACAATTTCCTTTAAAGTGAGTTGATATTTTTAGATGGTCAAAGACGACTAATATAATGCGTAATTTTTTATGAAATTATGTAAACTTTCAAACTCAATTCGATATTCATATTCATATTATTACTGAAATTATATATCGAGTATTGAGATATGTACCCATTCTAATATATTATTAGAGATTTCGAAAAGTTTGTATTACTACGTTTTTGCCTTTTAAAAACGTTTAAAATATGAGCTCGTAGATTGCAAATAAAAATAAAAATAAATTTGTGTTCAGTTTTAATTAAATTCTTTATTTATTCGCTCAACTTTTGTGTGCCACTGTTTTACTTCTGATTTTAACAACAACAATTGCTTATTTGTTATTCCTTTGTTTATGCCCTTTGCGATAAGCAATAACAATTACGACATAATTGTTCTGTAGATCTTTGTAACGGAGATCTTCAAACCACGATTGGTTTACTTCACACGCAACGCGTCTTCACACAAGACTGACTGAACTTCTACTCCGACTTTGAATGCTTTGCTTTGCCTTTTATATAGCGACGTAAACAGTCTGATGAATGTTCTAGTAGGCGAAGTTTTTAGCCTTCGCCTTCACGAGATTTCTATGAATGTAAACATGTTGTAAACATGTTGTTTACATTCATATATGTTTTCTTCTTTGTTGTTTATGTAACTTGTTTACGTTCGTCCTTTCAGAGTTGTTGTTGTTTGTTGTTTACTTGTTTATTCCTTTTTCTTGTTATGCTGATGTTGTTGTTTTATTTTCGTTAATGATGTAAACAAGTCCGTTGTTTTGTTTTTGTAGCTTTTGTTTAACATTTTAATGTTGAACGACGTTACACCATTTCCATTTTCGTAACAGTATTTTTCAGTATTGAGTAATTTCATACGTTCTATTGTAGACTTTGAATGAGAACGATTTTAAAATCGGTTTTTTGCCTTGTTTACTAATGTTAATAGAATGCGAACAATTTAAAATATTTTATTTATTTGTATTTCAATATCAAATACAAACGAATAAACATTTCTTTCCTTTGCTTTGCTTTTAAGATTTTTAATCTACAACCTTCTGAAATAAAATAGACTGAACATGCCTCTCAGCGATCTCCTGGTAAAGCTCTGCGAGCACATAATTGCTAATAAAAATCTTCTTAAATCTGGCAATCCCGCTACTCATGAATTGATTTATCACACACAGCGAGTGTGCTGGCCAATAAAGTAAACAATATTAACGCACGTTTAATTTGAGCAATATCTTGTTCAGGCGGAGAATATTTTCACAATATTTTAAAAACTATTTACCGGATTTGAATAAAGTAAAGTAATATCGCTTTAAGGGAACAATTTCTGTTTATAGTTATTAGACACAAAAACTTTATTCATATTTTTATTGAAAAATAATTCAAAATACTTGCTCAAAAAATTATTCATCCAGCATGATTGATTCAAAATTTAATTTTACATTAACGGGTTTGATGTACAACGGCGGCATAAAATGGGGAACAATGACCCCAATTTTGGATGAGCGATTCGGATCATTATCGTAAAGGAATTGAAGATGATATTTTATCAATATTTTAAATTTGTTTTAACTCATAAAGTACGAAGAACGATTTTTGACATAAAGTACGGAGTGGGGTCACTAAGGTCACCCAAAGAAAAATGGTTTTGTTATGTTTATATGTTAGCATAAAAGAACTAAAAATATTATTTTCAAAGTAAAAAATTCTTATTTTATTAGCTTTCAGTTTTTATTTTTATGGTACAATTAAAGAAATTATTAAAGAAAAACTAAGATTGTGGGACCTAAGGTCCTGCACTCCATACTCTAAGGGTTAAGGTACTTAAATAATGATATTTTTTCATTTTATTTCCACAAACATGTGTTGTTGTAGTGGCCATTGCACTTTACAGCAAAACTGAATCACATCTGTTTAACAAAAAATGTCATTAAAAAATCGTCTGCCATCTAAGCCAAAAATTTTGACTGTAAACATAACACTTTAACTCTGGTGACGTCATTTAATTTATTTAACAACGACAATTAACTCCTTAAATTCAATAAGAATTTTTTATGTGATTTTTGCTATTTGCCCTCATCTTGATGTTCGTTTTTATGTTTTATGTTTTATTTGTTGAATTTTTATAGAACATGATCAAAATGTTTGTTATTTTCGTGGTTTTTAACTTCATTCTCATCGCTTGATAAAATTTTAATTGTCCGGAAGTGACCCGATATTTTTGACAATTAATTTGAGTCAATGCTAGTGGGCTAAGAATAGTTGCTGTTACAAAAAGGAGAACAAACTTAACATATTATTGTATTGTTGGTAGCTCTAATATTAGTTCTTCGTATAGTAAACATCTGCTCATAACAATTTACTTAAACTGTCATGAGATTTTTTTTATGAAATGATTTTGATAAGCCATAAATGTTCAAAAACAGATTGAAAATATTGTCATCATGAATATTTTTATATGAAAAAAAAAAACGACAAACAAAATAACAAAATAACTCGACTTGTATACTACTATTGTTTAAAATAAATATGTAAATATGTATTGGTATTTATGGTATACATACATACATATTGTAAACAGTACTTTTGTTAACAAAAATTACGTCCAACGGATTGTATTACTAACGTAAAATAAATTTCGTAGATTTTTTTTATTTCCGTTAGAAAAACAGAAAAAGCGTTACAGGAAAACGTTACAGTTCGTCATTACGCGAACTATGATCAAGAGCCACAGAGTAAACAGAAGGGTAAAGAGAGGCCTGCTGTGGCACAGGAAGTGGAAGCAGGAAAGGTGAGAACGTAAGGAAATCGAGTTGTGCAGATGTAAGAATGATGCTCGAAAACTCTATCAATTGGTTATGCGTCTAACCGAAGCATCTTCCTGCAAGCATGAAAACGATAAATTCTCAAGAGGTGCTGTGGTTATTAAGATAATATTCTCAACTTTACTACGAGCCGATGACGACAACAATTCCGTTTCCAGAGATGATGACGAACCGAAATCCCGTAGTCTACTCGCTGAATTGTTTAAAACCGAAGGTTATAAGTTGATAGGGCTCATGTACTAGATGATTTACAAAAGAAAACTACAGGGAAGTATATCCAACGATTGGTAACTCAGTGTCTTTTGCCCTATCAAAAAAAAAAAAAAAAAAGAAAAAAAGGGAGAACCCATGTATATGCATCCTTTCTATAGCATACAAGACTATTACAAGCTTATTGTGTGATCGACTCATCAAACACTAATTGGACATTAGCAGTGCGGCTTCAGGCCTATCAACAATCGACAACCATCGACCAAATCCTTACATAACAAATCGAAACACACAACTGCTTAAGGCGCGCAAGAAACAAGGGCGTCTGAATGGATATGTTAAGCCTGGCTGAAATCCGATAAACGGTTTGGTAATGGCCAAGTATGTATATGAAATATTTCTTTGCGTATGTATTTGCTTTTGTTGCAATTTAATACTGTCAACGAAATTACACTACACTTTGAGGTGATTCAGATATGAAGAATGCCATAAGCTTGTTAAGTCTAGCTTCGATTACATGCATGCATTTAAGCCACATATTTACGGCAAATAGCCACGAAATCTCATCTTCAGTATTCAGATTTTTAATGCACGAAAGCTTTATGAGTTCACATTTCTGTTTGGTGAAAGCAGAACTGAAATACCTTCCCAGCAGAACTGACCCCTCTCCAGTATGTCGAGACGTCAAGAACAAATAGTGAGACAGCTACAGAGTGAGATATACGAAGAACATGGAGTTTTCTGAAAGATGTGCTCAACGTAGACATGAAGTATAAAGGGATATAGGAGTGCTATGTGACAGTCAGGCTGCCTTCTGTGCAATCAGATATGGGATAACGGCAATGAGCAGACAGATGAATCTGCAATAGAATAGTTTCCACGCTGCTGATGAAGTCAGAACCTTTCTGTCGAATAGGGAGAAGGTTTTGGATGTGTATGGTCAGTGAAAGGAAACAGAAAGAGATGCGGACGCTCTTCTCAACAAACGGATTGGAGACAATCTTAACTTTTGTAAAGAAATTACAACGCGAAATTATTTCAGACTATCGAGAAGTAGCCCCGCATTTTGATGGGCATTGCAGACTCAAAGAATGCTTGTCTTAAAATAGGAATCGGAACACTGAAAGCGAATCACTTGAACATTGTTTTGCATCTATATGGCTTACACGTAACTTAATAGGAAGCACCTAGGGATTTATGAAGCAGTAGGAAGTTAGAAGCCACCGTAGTCTACTTGGTAGTATGTTGGATGAGATACAACCCCTAGTACAGACATCTCGAACAAACCGATATACGAAAAATATTTTCTTTTGGCTGTCTTCTGGTAGAAGAAATGAAATTAAAATGAAAATTTCCTCAAATCCATCGGTCGCATTGGACGTTAACAAACAAACAGTTTGTTCCGAAACCATGGGTGAATCCAGCTTAACATACCTTCACGGCTTTTGGTTTTCACTAACAATACTTTAAACTCGAGGTGCACATGTGAGCACCAATAGAAATTAAGAATAAAATAACACGAACATATACATCCATATCATACATACATACATACATACATACATACATACATACATACATACATACATACATACATACGAAAATACATACATACATACATACATACATACATACATACAATACATACATACTACGAGCGACATACATACATACATACATACATACGTACATATATTACTTTGTGAATAGAGAATAAAATGTTTATGATGTTTTTTATGCAGTTTTATGCAGTTGTGTAGCGTTTGTCAACAGAAAAAAAACTACAAATTGTACATGAGAATAATCTTTATTAAGTTCTCAGACATCTTCAAACAGAGATACCTTAAATGCTCACCACAAAAAGAATGCAAATACTGTTTGGGCATAACAAACAGGAGATTATTTTAATTAAAAGAAAGAGCACATATAAAAATTGTCTAACCCAGTGAGTCTTTAAAGTGGAATTATTTTATTTTCTTTTTATGAATATAATCCCAATGCCCAAGTGATTGAAATGATATTCAAGGAAGTAAAATTAAAGTCAATTGTTCACAATTAAACTTTGAAATGAACTTTTCAATTGAAGCCTCAAATACGACATTAACATTGTGTTCATTATTAGATTAACTGTAATTTTTATAAGTATTTCACTGAAATAATTTATGAATGTCATTGTGTTGTAAAGCGAAATGCTTGAGTTTAAGAAAATTCATCGATTTTCGCTTTGCTTTGTGTTCGTATGTATATTATGGTTGTAATTGAAAATTGGCACAAGTTCTGGAATGTTTACAAAAACTATGAATGTTTATTGCAATATTATGATGAAATTTTAAAAAGAATAACAAAATATCTAATCAAAGTCATTCAAGGTTATTTCATATGGAAACGAGGCTTCCGTATTTAAATAATGGATATTCATTGCAGTTGTATTTCCATCTTAAAAACTTTATTCTATTCTCCTACTGCCTTATTCTATGGTTACTGGGTGTTATGCAATTAGAGAAGCTTAAATGTCAATAAGAAAAAAAAAAAAGTGAGTAAATATTAGTCCAGTATACTCGTATATGTGTTCTCTGACATACGTGAAGTCCCTAGTTTTATTTGCTAGTTTTACTTCCACTCTAGTCAGTAATTTATTCTTCACAACTGGAACACAAACAATTCACTTTAAATTAACAAAATAAGAGCGATTTAAATAAGAAAATATTATGTTTTGTTGAAATCTGTCGAAATTATTTTTATATTCGTATCAGAGCAATGAAAAAACTGTGTTGAAAAATGAAGGAAAGTAAAGTGAAAGTAATAATTAAGATTATGATTTAAATTTTCCAATTCTTATGGAAAAGTTTTAATTTTCAGTTTCCGCTGAATAATCTAAATGTACAATTGAGTTTGAGTGCTATTATTACAACTTGCCGTTAACTAAAGGCAGGATTTTAATGGGCAGATACATTGTTTCTCTTTATTACGAGTGGTCAATAAGATAGAGAAATAAGCGTTAAGCTAACGGGAGGATCATACTACCGATAACTTTTAAAGTTAAATTTATGCCTGATAATATGGCAATATCCATTATTTTCAATATGGCAACTTTTGATATAAACAAACTGAGCAAATACAACAAAAAACATTTTTTTCAATCATAATAGGTTGATATTATCCAGTTTACTGGATTTAAAAATATTGTAGTTAATAGCATAAAAAATGGATACTAGCACTAAAGACAAGCCCGTTTGCTAAAAGTCCAAGGTGATTGCTGTAGTCTAGACGGTAGTGTGTTGGTGGCTAATTAGATTAGAGCCCATGGTTCGAACAAAACGAATTATGAAAATAAACTTCTTTCGTCGTTTCCCAAATCTGTTGTTCGGAGTCCAGCCACACTTGGATAAAACTAACACACACGACATGGGCATACGCAGTTGAGTAAAGTACGCTGAAAACGAAAATGGTGTTGATAAAATCTGTGCCATCCACTGGAAGACCATTTCTTGAAAAAGTCTCTCTAGATTAGAAAATAATCAACTTCAAAGATAGAAATTGCGCATAAACCAATGAAAAGCTATTGAATAAGACTGAAAGCAATATAAATCAGTCAGCGATCTCAGCATTTCGAAAATTGATGAGGACTGATGATGATAATTTACGTAAACAGTGGCCAGGTTAAAGTTGAAAGCTAGAGTTTTTCTGTGTTTGGCGTATAGACATGACTTAAGAGGTAACTACCAGTTCAAGTTTGTATAAAGAATTTATTTTAGTAGAAACTATAGTTCCTGTAAGTCGCCGTAGTCTAGTTGGTAGTGTATTGGCTTATTAGACTTGAGTCCGCATTTCAAGCCTCAGGACAGACATCAACAAAACGAAGTGTTGAAAAATATTTCTTCGGCGACTTCCTCTCAGCAGATTTCTGGCAAAAACTCTGGCAGTAAATAAAATTGCCATGAAAAGTTTCTCAAAAATCTGTCGTACGGAGTCTACTTCAAACTGTAGAGCCCACAACTCTTGTATAAAAATTAACACACACAATAAAAGCGGTGTAAGAAGCTAGGTCGTAATCCTAGCTGAAGTTTTGTAATGGCCAATTATGTTATGTATGTGTATGTACAGACTTACAACCGGAAATGAAAAATGAAACGTTCTATAACAAGACATACATCTTTATGGATACTATTAATGTTTACCTATGTATGTGTGTGTGTGTGAATTATTTATTTGTTATTTGATATTTATTTAAATAATTAATCAATTAACATTTTGTAAAACACTAACGAATTAATTAATTTTGAGTTTTTAAATCGGCAACAAACTTTCAGCATTTATTTCTTCATCATCGGAATCTTGGCTTGGATCATGTTTTATCATGCCTGTACGTGGCCGTTCTGCTGGCGGTCCCAATGGATCTGTGTGATGAGCTGTTAAAAGAAAAATTATTTAAGTTTTTATCGTTTTTAGTTGAAAGACAATTTATGAGCAAGCACCTGAAAACGTTGTATCGGTAGAACGAACGTAGTGATCACCATTAAAGTTGGCCGTTATAGCATTAGAGACAACACTGTCAAGGGATGTATCACCTACTGCCGTATTTCTAGGAAAATTGATTTCATTTTGATTACGGAATGCTAAAACGAATAGAAAAAACAAAAACAATCATTTGCATATGTCAAGTGAAATACAGAAGAATACCTCTTAAGCGGCTGCTGCCTATTCTGCCAGATGCTGCCGAAGATAAACGTTGTTGTTGATAGCGTTGCTCGTTCTCACGTTCCATTTGGGCCTTATGTAGTCTGGCATATTCGAGTGAATACTTTTCATTTAACTCAGACATACCCAAACTTTTTGTTACCTGCACCAGAGCTCTCACACAGTTTATGTTATCCGGAAACATGGCGTAGATTTTCTCAAACATTCCCAAATATTGCTTGGGCGGCAAATAAGAGTTGCGAAAGCAGCTAGCAATACGTAGCATTAAATTTGGATCATTTGGATCAGCTAAAACGGCTCGTTCATAATAATACAAAGCCTTTTCAATGGCCTGTAGTTTAATGTAGTATGATCCTATAGAGCTGGCAATATTAATATCACTTGGATTAATACGATAGGCTTCATTGTAATATTGATTGGCTTCTTGATGATCATTTAATTGTTCGTAAATACTGCCAACTTTTTCAAATAAACGTGAATCAATTTCACCAGCCGATATGCCTAATACTTGCAAATATGACTGTAATGCTGTCGAACTGTTGCTGATCTTAAAATTTCCCCCATCTATAGATGTTGAGTTCATTCTTTCCTGTAATTTTGCCAGCTGATAGTACACGTGACTGTGCTGAACAGAGTGTGGTATCATCAATTGGGTTTTCAAATTTTCAAACTGTTCTTCAGCTAGTGCGTTATCATTCTCTTTCATTGCCACCAAGCCTAAATTGTAGTTCGCTTCAAAATTATCGGGTTGTATTTGTAATGCTCTCTCAAGTTTGTTGCGAGCGGCTGTATAGTTCTGCTTCTGATAATCAATGATCGCAGCATTGACTAGAGCCATAGCATTCGTATGTAAAGCTCCGATTTCATTCATTTGTTGAACACAATGACTAGCCATTTCTAAATTACCCAACTTTGAAGAGAAATTGGAATTTTAAAAATCAAAATAAACTCTTTTGTGAATATTTAAAAATTATTGTCTTTATTATTGCAATTGTCGTGTAGAAGAGTAATAATACTGGGACGATATAATGTATTATGCACTATTGTTCTGTATCTGTATATTTAGCGTGTCACAGTCGGTGTCAATAATGTATAATTGCCTGTTTAGCATCCGGTATACACTCTGGTATTTACTTCTATGATGCATTAATGCTGGTTTGTTCTTATCATCATATGATCTAAATATGGGATTCGAGACCATCCTCATTTTGAGCACGTGTACTTTGAGTCAATTGTGCCGTGTGAAAAGACCAGTTCCTAACGTTGGTTTATTTTCGGACAGTCTGATGTATGGCCTAAATATTCTTCTATTGTAATTACGTATCAAATGTTTAGATGACTTCAAAGCCATTTGGATTTAAAACAGTCTTCGCCTCTCTTTTTATATCCCTTTCGCTTAATATATAATTCCCAACAGCTTTTTCCAGTTAACAGAAAGATTCTCACGCCATCTGTGGCATAGAAGATCTCCACTCACAAGCTCATTGTTTTGAATTTTCTCCTTACCTTGAGTGCTCGTCTTTCGATAAAAAGTGCAATTACTTATGAACAATTTTCTCATTTTGTGTACTTTCTCATCAAACGAGTGTATGGCGCAACTTATCTGTTTATGTTGTTGTTGTTGTTTATTAACTGGCCTACGATTTTATTTGAAATTTTTTATAAATCCTTCATTTTTTTTAAGGAAAGTATTATTGATAGGGCTACGAAAGCAAAAATTCCGCTTTACACCCGCAAAAGGACCGTGGGCAAGATTTGGTGTCCATCACATACTTGCTCTATCAGGCCGTGGTAGAGCTTTATGGTGTACATGGCAGTCAGCTGTTCTGGTCACAGGTGCGCTGTTCCACTCTAGCCAAAGCATTATTTGCTACACTCCAATACGAACTCCTATTAAGTTAACTCCTGACACAATCGGGATTATGAACGCGTTGCCATTCTGGGATGAGGTAGACATATTGGTGTCGATTATATGATTACTTACAATTTTCAGAATAGAACGTTCGGTTTCAGAATTCCAATTAAGGAGTTCTCGACTGAAAATCTGGAGGTTTCAAATGGGTCTCTTGAGGTTTACACTCAAATGGCTCTAAGATGAATTACAGGGTATAGTTTCAACGTGCGTTCTTGTCCATGAATGCAGACGATTTCTCAGGGAAATTACTGATCATTCAGAGATAACTGTTACATGGGTTCCGGTACTTGGGGATATCGGTGGAAATTGCATAGCTAAAGAGCTGAACAGTACGGAGCTCACAATCTCCAACATTGTTCAGGGCACAGGTATTCGAATTATCTCAGTTAATTTGGAAGAAGAAGCTCAATTTTGTTGGCAGCAAGAGGTTATGTGCCACATTGCTACACTCTGTTGGGCACGTATGGATAAAAAGGGGACCTACTGACTTCTTGCAATAGTGATTCTAACAGGGCAGTGTCCTTTTGGTATGCATGCAGAAAGTTTCGTCTCACTGGCAAATGAGTACCGCTATAGATGTGGGTCTGGGCAGTTGGAGACTGTCTTCCACTTTATTTGTCAGTGCCCTGCTCTTGTCACAAGGAAATTGAGCTTTTTGACCTCTCACTTTCTGATGTCTCTCACCAAGCTCGAAGATAAAAATATTGCTGCATTAGCTAGGATTCCTTCTGAACTCGGTTTAATATTCTCGAGCGAGAGAGGAACTTTATTGCATAAAACATAGCTAGTTGTAGTAGTAGTAGTGGTAGTTCTATTTCAAATTCATCTCCATTGTGTTAGACAGAGAGCAATAGTATCCTTTCTGCATAAGGGAACGTGGTCAAGATGTTTAAGTTAATTAAATACGTTATAATCGAGACTAGTTTGGATGGTTTTCGAGTTTCTTTAAGTATCATCCTGTAAACATCGATAAATACAGCACTTTTGATTAGGCAAGGGCGTTATTCAATTTGTTGTTTTTGGCATTTGGTGCGAATCTAAAGCAATTCCATAATCTGAGATTCGTTTCAATTGTTGTTTTTATACCAAATAAGCTAATAAAATACCATTTGATATGAAAATGAAATTGTGATTTAAATAAAGTCTTCAATTAACAATTGGAATTAGATTTAAAATAAGACTCCTATGTGGAATAATAATCATTATTTCGATATTGAAAATGCTCTTTTTCAAGCTATGTTCGATTTAATAGCTTAACATATCCATAACTATGCATATACGAGTATGTATGTATGTTTGTATGTTTGTGTTATAAATAACAGAAACTCCATATGACAAGTAATTATACAATACTTATGTAAATATTTTTCACAAACTTTACTCAGCTGGATATCCATTTGCATTACCGTACCCCGTTCATACGTAGAACTGGATGGAGTACTGGTGAGGTAAATAACAATAAAAACTCCTTTAGTCATTTGAAGTTGAAGCATACGCCCGTAATATTGAAAGTGCTGTTAATGAATTTGCAGTATACGTGTGAGAGCAATACTCTCTTTGGGAGTACATTAATTTGTTTGTGTATGTTCAGATGTTTATTTTTTTTAATTTTTTCTGGAGGTTAACCATATAAACTGTGTTTAAATTTTGTGTGAGTGGAAATATGTGTGTGTGTGTAACAGTATATGTAGATTTTACATGTACCTATATATCGTATACATATGTATGTATGTATGTATATATTCATATAAATATGGTATGTATGTCCATTTGCTTACATTGATATAAATGAATGTTAAATTGGTCAAAGCGCTTGCTGTCATGGATCCTTCACTTTTGCGGTCATACATTTGCAGCGTTTCAATTGCTTGATTGACATCATTCTGACGCAGATATACTAGAGCTTTATTCAATTCCAATTCGCTGGCAAGCCATGATAAATTGGATGTTTTAATGACCTCAATGCACCAGTTGTATCCTGAAATACATAAACATACATAGCTAGACGCATACACATAGCTTGAACACATACAGATATACATACACATACATGCACAATAAAAAATATTTGCGAAAAAATAAAAAATAATTACTGCATAATCGGAATGTGAATTTTTTAACAAACATTTACAAGCACAATTACATGCTAATATTATACTCGTATATGCAGCATGATGATGTCAGATGTCAACTATCCCCTACACGGATAAAGGAATTCCAATCTGTTGCCTGCATAATGCACCTCTCTATTCGAAGTATCCTGGGGAGATTGCTTCGATCTCACTACTAAAAGCAGAAAAATTACTATCCCTATGCATAACGGTAGGTGAAAAGCCAAGGAGGAGGAGAAAGACTGCAGCTATAGAATATCATGTGCAACAGTCTTGTCAGTATCGGTGCCTAGATTTACACTCAAGAAGAAGTTAATGGTAGTATGGAGAAAGTCTCTGTTGCGTATTGTCATCTGCATAGGGTCATTGGATTTATTTCTCGGGTTTAGAATTCTTGGGTTACATATTGATTACGTTAAATATGCCGATGTTGTAATACTCTGCAAGATGACTTATCAATGCTTCCGCTATGGAATCGATCAATAGTTATGGATGCAGATGATAGTGACATCTAATCGTTTGGAGACTCCATTCAATCGTTTGAGCTGTTGTTTATAGAGTATGGGTTCTCTCAATCCAGCAAAGACTAAGCAAGTATTTTTCACCATTAAGTGAAATACAGTGAATGTTTTCATTCCGTAGCTTGAATGGAATGAAAACTGTCGGTAGCTTAGTATCATTTTTCACTAGAAATATGAATGAGGCCTAAGTGATGTTAACACCCAAAACCACCGGTTTTATGCAATTAGAAATGTAGTGGCAATATTATTTACATATCTTGAGTCTAAACTGAGTTATTTGATGATAACTATGTGGATCTGGCTATAGCGGCGCATTACTTGTTAGATGCCCTTAAGAAGCTGTTAGGAGGAGGATATTAGACAAGGTTTTAAGACCATCTTCTGAATTGTAAACAAGTGTGCCTGGGGCATCTATGTTTAACGGTAGTGGTAATGGTAACGGGAATTTACCATTTGACCAATATTTGAACCATCTATTGAAAAATTTTTACTACTTCTTTCACAAATTTTTAATTTGTATCATGATCATGAACGAGTAAATTTAGTTTCATATTGTTGGAACAAATATTTCATTGAATGGAAATGAAAATAAAAATTTAAATTAAATAAAAAAATAGTTCGAATAATGTGTATTGCTTAAACAAGTAAATCAGAGTGATGATAATTTTTTAATTGTATTGTGTATTGTGCAATACTCACTTACCATCATTATAATTGTCCTCAATGATGGGTGATATTAAATCGACAATCATTGTTATTGCGCGTTTTTCATCATTTTTACGTTGTTTGATGTAAATTGCGAGTTCATCATTCTTAAGTATTTGAAAAATGCGTCCATTACGGTCGGCAGGCTTTGAACCAGTCTTGGGGCGTTGTTCTGTTGCAGCAGCATTATCACCGCCTGCACTACCAACGATGTTGCCAGTATTTCCTGCCAGTAAACCACTGTTTTTATTCTCATCAATATCAAAACTATTGCCGCCGGCCATGTTAGCACTTCCATTGCTGGAGCCATTACCACTATTAATTACTTCAATTTCCGCTGTGGGTGAATGTTCGAATTCATCTTGATGTTGCAAGTGACGCTGTTGTGAATGTGTATTTAAGTGTTGCTGCTGTTGCTCACTGACCACATGTTGTTGCAACTTAAGTAAACTGTTTTCGTTGTCCAAATCTTTTTCAGCCTCCATCGGTTGAACGTCACATAAATTTCTAAAAGTGCTCTTTATTTTATCCACATCACCCATGGCATAATAGCAAAGTATTAAGTGAATGCCACTACGTATGTCCGCTCGTTCTGACATGATGAATTCGAAACTGGCAGCCGCATCGGCATACTGGCCCATGCGTACAAAAAGAATTCCAATATTTTGTGTGATTTTCAGGCGTAATTGTTTTAAATTATTCGGCACCGAATCCAATGCCATGCGATACATTTTTATCGCCTTTGGATAAATACCCATGCGATAGTAAATGTTGCCCATATTCAGTTTTAGTTGATTTACATGGGGAAACATTTTATTCTTTGTCATGATGGTGTATGTATTAAGCGCCTCAATGTGCATGTCATTGCGTTCATATTGTTCGGCCAGATTAAAAAACACCTGCAAGTATACATACATGAGAACGTATGAATGTGTGTATTTATTATTGTATGGTTTGGATAATGCCTTAAATGAGTCATTCGGTCTAAACAGTCTATCTAACCTTTTTAAGCTTCTTATATTCCAAGCAACTTTTTGCAATTCACTTTCGGTTTTTTCTAAGGAATTGAATGAAAATGAAAATGAAAAAAAAAGACTGAGAAAATAGGAAAAGTATTGCCAAGCAGAAAAGTTTCTTTTTCTTCATGTCCACACATGGGAGCGATTTATTTTAAATGGAAATGCTAACGAATAAGAAATTTCAATTTCTAAACCTTAAGAAAAATAATCATGAAATTGAAGAGCGAATGCTATACAGTTTGCTAAATATCGAGCAATTAAATCTTGAATTAAATACAGGTTAACCCATTTCACTCTACTCACTCAGTCACACATACCATCATCTATGTATACTGTTATAAGCTGACATTATGCAGCCCATTTGGTAGAAATTACTAACGTGTTTTATGGATATTGGCTTTCAATTCGATGCTCTTACCCAAGAGAGTCTTATATTGGATGCCTTTTAGATTGCATCTTCTGTCACCCCAATAGTCATAACTTACTTAGGTCTTATAAGGTTCCAATGCAAAGCCGATTTTTCCTATTTTGTCATCTAATTACAACATCTGGTTGGCATCTGTCAGCCGTCCTAAGAGTTTTTATTTAAATCGCCTTTGGCTAATTCTGGTTGACCTAGAATTCTTCTTCTTAGCTTTGCAAGCATTATTACAGGTCCTTCCTCATTATTAGAGTTTCTGCAGAACTCATTATAACGATCCCCTGTCCGGGCATGTGGACCTAAATGTCAGTGTCCCTTTATGGCTTTAATGTGGTTCCTGAGATAACACCTGATCAGGTTTAACACAAATTTCGTTCGGCATATATCAGGCAATATCAATCTGATTTTTCTGCAAATGAATTGATTATTCCATCTTTCCATTTGCAAATGCATGAAGTTTTCAAGTGGTTTGTTCTTCTCTGTATAAGAATGTCAATCTAATGCATGAAATCAATTGAATTTTCCTTTGAGCCAGGTTTATCTCCAAAGACCTCGAATATCTTGCTATCTCCTCTAGAGACATCTGCTATTATTGGCATTTTGTACGTGGTGTGCACATTCTCTAGGGCTTAACACATCGGCAATCTTTATAGCCATTATTTAAGCCTAAATATTACTACAAGGAAGTGGGGTAGTGTTAGCGTTATTCTTAAATCCTGTTATTACGTCAAGATTGCACAACAGAGTTTAAAACGTGATCTGGATTTATCACTGAGCACATTATTTTCATAAAAGAATGTTAACGGTATCTTTGTTGTCACTTCGCCTACGCGGCATCACGTTTGCGTTATTCAAATCTTGTAGGTAACGGTTGATGCTTGTTTTGATCGTATCGAGGCCTTCGAAGAGTAAATAGAGTAAGTTGTTCTATAACAATGTCTAATATTTATTAGTCTGATCAAAAATTGTCTGCGTAAAAATAATAGTAATTGGAAATTTAAGATATCATTAGCAAATTATCATTCAATGTTAAATTTACGTAATAAGTATTGCTCTAGTTAAGTCCTTTGAGAATAATTCATGTTTATTTATTTTAATATCAATTCAGAACTCCCAACGTGTTCGAATGAAGTCAAATTGAAAACGGTATCAGTTGTCTAACAAGTGTAATTCGCTTCTACTTTCTATCGCTTTTTTTCTTTCCTACCACCATTCTGTCGTGTTTGGACAGCCATACACACGCAGACAGATGAGAAATGAAATTACGAAAAGTTTTCACTTAAGAAAAGTTTTAATGAAAGTGAAATAGAGAATACGGTATAATAGAATTAAAGAAATTTACGTGTAAAATGCTAGTGGACCCATAAACGAAAAACGCTTTTATTTTAATCAAAAGAATGGCGAAACTTAAACTTTTTTTTTTTTTTTTTTTTTTTTTTTTTTTTTTTGGCAAAAAGGGGTGATGATAATTGTAACGTAGCCTCGTTAGAAACATTTGTGCGCACAGGAATTAGAAATTATTTTTGTATAGAAACTTCAAATAATTTCCTTGACTTTTAAGTACTTCAACGGATGGCTGTCTTTGCGTATGAAATAAACGAAAACTTACTACTTTAGGGCAATCAAGTGAACATTTTCTTATCTTTTATACGGGATTTAATAATAAAAATAATAAAATTTCTTGGAATTAATTATGCTTCATAATATGCACATAGCTAGGGAAATAGTTTTTTATTTATTTTTTTTTATTATGCGATTTAAACGATTATGGCTGCAGTTGGAATTAAACGGTCACCCTAACAGGAATATTATTTGGAGAACAATAAAAGTTAATTTAAATTTGTTGTTTTATTGCTTTAAATAAGAAATAATTTAAAATCCATTCAAATAATAAAAGGAGCAGGAAAGACTCCCTAATCGGAGCTAAGTCTTACTAAAGTATTGAGGCCAGCAAATGAAACTTAAATAGTAATTAAAGCTTTCCAATTTAAATGTTTAAAAAAAAAGAAATCTAAAATTAATAGGAGGTATGGATGGCATCTAACAGCATTTAAATTTTAAAGACAATTTTCATAAATCTATCTCATCTCTACTCCACAAAATTAGAGAGTGGGAATTGAGCTTTCTCGATAATTTTTCTTTTTTATTTACTTTCATTTTCAAACAAAAGACTATTAGAACTTGTAACACAATTGGAAAAACTTTTCAAGCTTCTCCCGTCCCACTTCTCTAGCACGAGTTATGCTTGGTGCAGTATCTGCTGTGGAACATTGGGATCTCGAGGTCTTTAAAACAGGACAGTTCCATGTCTGGTATACATTATTATTTACAGCGTGTTTTCAGCTTTGTTGCCGTGGTCTAGTAGATAGTGTATTGACTTATTAGACGTGAGGCCTCGGTTTGAACCCCAAATCAGACATCAAAACGAAAATATGAAAAAAAATATTTCTTCAGCTACTTCCTTTCAGCAGATTTCTGGCAAAAACTCTGTGAGTGAATAAAATTGCCATGAAAAGTTTGCTCAAAAAAATTTGTCGTTCGGAGTCGACTTTAAACTGTAGGTTCCGCCACTCACATCTATAAAATTAACACGCACAACATAAGTGGTGCGAGAGGCTAGGTCGTAATCCTGACTGAAGGGTTGTAATGGCCAATTATGTATGTCTGGATGTACAATAACCAGACAGAAGGACTTAAAATTTTGGGAGTAAAAGACAAATAAAAAAATTAACAACGTCTGATACCGTTATGCCGACATTTTATAGAAAATTGAAGGCGAAGGATAGATAGGCTTGTAATAATGTAGACACAATTAACTTCAAATGTATAATAAATTCATAATTCATAGATCAAATAGTTCTCATGCATCATGAAACATTGTAAAAAACATTTCAAAATGAGCGTGAAAAAATAAATTTGAACTTGAGATGACTTGACCATGTAATGTATTTCATCTTGTCCTAGAGTAACTATACATTCGTACGTACTTATGTGCAATTTTATGAATATTTAATAACACTTACAGCATAAGTCAAATCGAAATTGTGAAATATATTTTCACCATGTTGATCTCGAAATCTATGCAGTGTACGATCTAATGAAAATGCTTCTTTTGCTTTGTTTAGTGCTTCGGCCAATGTTGCCTTAACATCTGATGTTGAATTCTCTTCTCTAGTACCGTCTGCAGCGGATAGTCCTGTTTTCTCTTTTTCGCCAGATGTGGATTTAGCCGCTGCAACTATTGACGATTCCAATAATTTTATAATTTTCGCCTCAAGATTTTTATATTTTATCTGTGGACTAACGAATGTTTTTCAATTTTTAAACAAAACATGTTGAAAATAAAGAGGAACAAGAAAGGCAATACAAGAAAAAAAAAATGGTTCAATTGCTATACCTCACTTCCTTGGTGGCAATGGTGGCAGCATTGGCTGATGACAGCGTTTGCTGTTTGGCCTTTTCAACGAACAATTGATCAAAGCGTTGACCGGCAGAGCCACTGTTGTTGGCAGCATAGCCTACGGCACGTACAGCTGTTGAGGGACGTGCAAGAGCCGTTTTATCGCCTCCCAGGCGACTGCTCACTAAATTTCCGCGCTAATGAAAATAAATGCTTTTACGTTTTTGTATATTCACATGTGTTTGTTGTTTTTATTATTATTTTACTTTTTTAAATTCATTAAAAAAAAAAAAAAGAAAAACTCGAAAATTTAATACGAATATGGTACATATACTCGTACACACCTGCATATGACATGTGTGTGTGTGTGTGCGTATGTGTATACGTAGTCGTATTTGTGTCAGTATGTGGGTATGTTATTTCAAATTGAAAAGCATACTTTTACGGGACAAAGAAGTCCTCCAAAGTCCCTAAGCAACTTGTGGTGGGTATTTTGCTTCGTACAGTAGTTTTCGGCAACATTTACAGATACACATACACACGTACTCACACACACACACATACTGAGACTAAAACAATTTATTGTGTGACGATAACCTACCGAAAAAAGTAATGATGTCGGCGGACGACCGGCAGCTGTTGGTGGCGGAGGTGGTGCTTGATTACGACTCGTTACAGCGACTGATGGCGAGGAGGAACTTTCAGAGGCATCTTTCGAAATTTCCGCACTCATTGCAATGGCATTAATTAAATTTTAGTTGAAATAAAAGTTAAGCGTGCTACCAAACTAAACTAAAGCGAATACAATAACGTTTACTGTAGCTGCCACTGCTTACAACTTGCAACAATAAATCGCGCTCATATGTTGAGACGCAAAAAGTAACTTTCTCCTTTTTTTTGGCAGATGGGAGTGGGGGGTGGTTGATAGTGTATATTATTTATACAATTTCTCTGCTGTTGTTGTTAGTTTTGTTGCTTTATGGTTTATCAAACAGTTGCAATAGCAACGATGCGCCATTGCACTCTATCCTCCATTTGTTTGCTCATGTACTTTGTTAACTTTTGTTTTTGTTTTTGTTTTTGTTTTTACTTTTGGACAACAACTGCACGGCTTTGGAACCAAATTGAATGTGCTCGAAAAATTTGTGGCAATATTTGTAAAATTACAATAAAAATATGGAAAATAATTCTTTGTATGGAACTATAATGCCACGGGCTAAAATTTGTTTAGGCTTTTTCACTGCAATAACAACAATAAACAGAAAAGCAATAGCAACAATGTCAACCGCGTAAAATTACAACGACGATTTAACACCACGACCAACGCTTGAATTGTGCTCTTGTAGACTGCTCTTGTATAACTGTTCTTAAACACAGTAGTTTATTTATTCCATTTCATAGTGTTCTCCTCTGGCCATGCTGGATATTAAGGGTGGATATTTATTTGTTTTGGACTCTTCTATTGTTGTATTCCACAACAACTGTTGGCATGGCAATGGAACCGAATCGCTTACAACGTTACAAACCATTTAAAATTATTATTTATTTATTATGTTTTCGTACTTTAATTTTTTTCTCTCTCTTTCCTTAATTTTGTTATTATTATTGTTGGGATACTATTTTGAGCATTCGACAAATATTTAAAATGTCTGTAAATTGTGTAAATAATAGCAAAAATTTTTGTTGTCATTATTATTAAAATTTTCATTTCTACTACTGTACTTAGAAAAATATTGTAATCGTTTTACAGTTATTGTTGACTCAACTGGAGACCAATTCGAATTGTTTATTTTATTTTGAAAATTTTATTTTAATTTAAATTATTTGTTTTTGTTTTTGTTATTGTTCTTGTTTTTCTAAAACCGAAAAAACATTTAAAATTGTTTCATTATACTCTCCTTTATTGTAAGTACTTTGATGCATTTTAATTACCATAGTATTTGAAATATAAAGGAAAACGATATTTAAGTAAGAAATTTATAATAAAAAATGGTGAATGTTTTCTAAGTAAGTGTAGTTTATATTAAACATATCTAGTGACTACATAATTGGCCATTACAACCCTTCAGTTAGGATTACGGCCTAGCTTCGAACACCACTAATGTTGTGTGTGTTAATTTTATACATGAGTGGCGGGACCTACAGTTTTAAAGTCGACTTCGAACGACAGATTTTTTTTGAGAAACTTTTCATGGCAATTTTATTTACTCTCAGAGTTTTTGCCAGAAATCTCCTGAGAGGAAGTCGCCGAATAAATATTTTTTTTCATATTTCGTTTTTGATGTCTGACCGGGGATTTGAACCCTGTCCTTTCGTCTAATAAGAAAACACACTACCTACTAGATAACGGCGGCTTCTGATAAATGTTATTAAATTTCTTATAAATTAAACGAACATTTTGAAGATTTTATCAGAAGTCATTCATTATACTCTGGATTAATTGGTCAACTTATTTATCGCTTTAGTTTACGAGTATGAACATCAAGATCGGACTTAAAGCAGTTAATTTTCTTTTTTATTTTTTATTGTTATTTGTTTGATTATTTATTTCCTTAAATAAATTTGGCAATGAATTAAACACTGAATAATAAATAAGATTTCAAACTGCCATAGTTTTTACTCAAATTCCATGTAAATATTACAGTACAAGTATCGATATCGGTGGCTTCGCACCTACAGCAAATATGGCAGTGACAGTTTGTATAGAACTTTCAGGTTTCGATAACAATGACAGGAAAAAAAAAACAAAAAATTATTGTGTAAGCACTTCAGGCGAAATGTATTTACAAATTGTATACGATTTCATTTAAATTTTTTCTTCTTGTTATCTTTCATTTTATTTTTAGTACTGTCATGTTTTTTCCACCCTCCCCCCCTGCTTTTTTTATTACTATTAATATAGGCAGAAAGATATTCATTCATTTTTCATACGTATTACCAGCAGAAAAGAAATTACACGAGAATATAGGCACAATGAAGTGCCCTATACAAGCATATTTTTAGAAAAGCACGCTTCAAACGATAATCGATAAAATTCGATTTCGCCGTAACTAAATTATCTTCAAAACTATGAATCGTATTTTAATTACTTGGCAACATTTGCAAACTTAAGTATACAAGATTACTTCAATTATTAGTTCAAACTTATTATTTCGCCGCCACCTGTTATGGGCAATGCAAAGTGGTAAAAAAAATGGTACAAAAAAAAAACTTCCCGCTGTAATACTCCACCTCCTATTTGTGTTATTCGGCATCACTGCAGACCAATAAGTTCCATACTGTGTATGCCTGTGTTTTCTTATAATGGAAAAAGTAAATGTTTTTCTCGTTTCTCTTAGTGTTGTATGTTGTCTCTGTAAGTCTTTGAAGGTAAAATTATACGAAAAGCATTTTCCATTTACATAGGGTCTTCCTTTAAATAAAACGAAATGTTTCGATTGATGAGCAGAATATAACATCGTTCAAATGTTAGCTACGGCTTCCGGAGCACATCCGCATTAATTAGACAGACTTTGACAGATCGCTGCAGTTCCACCGCACGCCAAAAAGTCTAAAGCGGTCAAATCGTACAATTTCGGTGGCCAGTCTACATCACTTCGACGAGAGTTAATTATGCCCTTAAACTGTAAATGCAAAATATGGAATGTCGGCTGTGATGCACGTTTCCTTTTGAAACCTTTTATTGTCAGTATACAGATTATCTAGTTCAGCTTAAAAAGAAGTTGCTAATTATTGTTCTACCATGATGGTCTGGCCAGCGTCATTCTCCAAGAAATGTAGACCAATGTCAGCCCAAAATCAACACCAAACACTAACAATTTCAGAATGCATAGGACGCTGATATATCTCATGTGGTGTCGTCACAAATTCGGCAATTTCGTTTGTTAGCGTATCCCTTGACCAAGAAAAGTGTCTTGTCGCTGAAGATGATTTTTCAATGATAATTAGAATCAGCTGCCAGCTGTCACATGTCGTTCTCTATGATCGTTAATCGTCAATACCTGGATTGATAGAATTTTGTAAACGTGCAGGCCAAAAACATGATATGACGATTATGGCGATCGTAAGATGGGCTAAGCGTAAGCAGAATAAACATTTTGATAAAATAATTTTATTATTTACATCCACATACATACATACATAATTGGCCATTACAACCCTTCAGTTAGGATTACAGCCTAGCTTCTCACACCACTTATGTTGTGTGTTAATTTTATACAAGAGTGGCGGGACCTACAGTTTAAAGTCGACTCCGAACGACAGATTTTTTTGAGAAATTTTTCATGGCAATTTTATTTACTCTCAGAGTTTTTGCCAGAAATCTGCTGAAAGGAAGTCGCCGAAGAAATATTTTCTTTCATATTTCGTTTGTGATGTCTGACCGGGGTTTCGAATCCTGGCCTTTCGTCTAATAAGGCAACACACTACCTTCTAGACTACGGCGATTACAATGCTATATCCGTCCATGGACAGTACGGACAGTACGGACAGTACGGACTGAATAAATGACAACTTATTTGAAAAGACTGACGTTGCCACATAAGTCCGTTGTCAAATAAGTCCTTGTTGGAAGACCCGTTATAAGTAATTTATCATTGCTGTCTCTGTTCATATCTTAGCAAATTTTGTTGCTTAAAAAGAGTAGAGAATGATTTGTTTTCTTCTTTTTTTTTTTTTTGAATTTTATGTCTGAAGACTGTGTTGTTGTTGCTGTTGTAGGAGGAACGCATTAATTACAAATTCACGAACGAACATAGTCTTCCACTCGAATTGGTTTTTAATTAAAAATTTCACAATGCCAAAGAACTGAAATTGCAACAGCGACAGCAAGTACTGATAGTTGTTGGAATATTTAAATTAAAAATGAAAAATGAAAACATAATTCCTGTCATTATTTTAGATTTGCATGCAAAACAACTTGTGACATCAATGGGAGTAATGAATTCATTTCCTGTTCTATCCCTTCATTTACATTGCAATTAAAGGATTGCCCAATACACAAAACTTTTTTAAATAATTTACTTTGAAGGGATTTTTCTTTTTGTATCGATCGAATCGAATATGCAAAACTAAAGTGAAATTATGCCTAATTACACATACTCGTACAATATGCACATGTTGATAGGTCTTTGAAAACAAAAAGAGAGAGTATAACAATAATAATGGCATAAGCCTGTTTTAGGATTTTCAATCGGGTCTGGAAAAATAAAATGCATAACTCAAGTACTTCTGCTGCTGCAGCCTCCACTATCCTTCCCAAACACTTCTCTTATTACTCTAACCTGGTTGCCTTAATTATTTCTAGCATCATGTGAAACTGAATTCAATTTGCATCTACTGCGGCATCATCGGTTCTTACTTCTTTTCAATGATCAAAAAACTGCCGTTATAGCCCGCTGACGAGCGATATCGAACCTCTTTTCAAAGATCCATAGATGTTATATCGACTTATCGCAAAATACATCGATGTTACTTGTACATCGATTGATTTTCTTTAAAAATGAAAGAAAAGAACCAGAGTGTTAAAGCATCGATGGGTAAAGGTGTTGGGATACAGCGTCCAAACAATTTATTGTACTGCCCTCAGCCTATATAGGGTAGCCATGTAATATCTCTCACAATCCTATTGTCCTGCGCAAACTTCAAGAAAATTGTTCTTCTCAATAATCTTGTGCATCACTTAAATCACTTCTCATTTCAATTACGCAATCGAAGCCCTTTGGATTCCTCTTTTCTTCCATTGGATATACTCTTCAATTTCATTGAAAGGGTCTGGCTTTATCAGCGGCATGGAAGCAATTCCTTGCAAACATATTTACTCGCTCATGGTGTGACGACGTCTACTTTAATCTTGAGTCAATTTTTTAGGAATACTATTAAAAAACATCCTTCGACGGCGTAAACTTACGCTTGTAAGCAACATAAATATTTCACTCTGATACCGAACAGCCCCCACTTCTGTGACACTACATGTCTAAGGCCCATTGGTGGTATATCACAGAATAGTCTCTCTCTCTCTTAAAAAAGTATCTAGTAATTAACTTATTCCCTTCATTCCTACTACTCTTTCCCATTGTGAAGCATTTCCCAAAATCATCTAGTTTACTGGGTCTATCCAGCAGACAATTAATGACGGAACTGTCAGCCAATTCATTCAATGTCAATGCTTTGTGATGAATTTCACGTCTCTATGACTATTTTATTCTCTCTTTCGCGTGCAACTGGATTCAATATAACAGAGCCTGCAGAATTGGTTCTCATTAACACGGTTATACCAACGTAAGCTCTTCTCTATATCTCATGTAAGTCCACATTGAGTTGATTTTATACGGCATGTTGAATTCGCATGAGCGTATGTATTAAGTTTTTAAATTCAATGTATCGAATAAAAAACACCGATGTTTAATCAATGTTGACCCATAAAAAAAATCAAATTGTTTCGATGTATCGACAAGTTACATCGAGTGTTTTTAAAACATCAATGGATGTCGTTTCATAGCGACGATAAAGCTTTTTAATTTTGCCTATTGATAACCAACAAATACGGTGGGCAGAAATCCCTTTTTTTTAAGAATTTTGTACATAAAACATTTGTATGTATGTGTGTATGTATGTATGTATGTATGTATATAAATAAAGTTTGTAAAAAATAGACATGAACACACTCTTGCTTCTTACTTTTTACACGAAACGTTTGTTAAAAATTATCGATTTACCTGATAGTCCTTCCCGTTATTCGTGCTAGTGCTGTCATATTGAAGCAAATAGAAAAGTTTTTTTTTTTTTAGAAACAAAATATTTTTCTGTAATAAACATTACCAGTAGCCCATCAACAAACCCCCTCCCCTCTGCTGCAACGGATAAATTATTGGAAGAAATAATATGCGTATGTTTGCTTTTAAGGGGTATTCCTATAGCATCGATAATATGTGCGAGGGTGTGTTCGATGCACTTGTGCTATGTAAGTAGAATGTGAAAATAATCGCATGCCATATATATTTGGTAATACGGTGCATGTTATTTACAACATCATACCAGTATCATACTAGCATAAGAAATTAAGGGCAAAGTCAAGAAAATTTGAAAAGGTTACGAGAGAAACTCTAGTTATGGTTGCAAGCGCATACGTACATATGGTATATGGTATGTATATATGTATGTATGTATACATATGCGTTGATGTATCCAATATCCGTGATAGAAAGTGTTATATCCTACGATATACATCGTGATTCTTCTTCTACTTTGGATTCGTTTATGTATGTATGTGTTCTTACTGCTACAGATTTTCTAAAAAGAGAAAAACAAAAACTGGGTCTTGGTATTGTGGTTGGTATTCGTTTAAAGTTTTAATAAAAATTCAAATACAGAAATAAAAATTTGTTTCTGCTGTAAACATCGGACGTATTTATACGAGTAGTTGGGTTTAAGTTAGGGTACCAACATCTTGAAATTTTCTTTTTATCCGGGAAATATTATTCTTTGTGCATGGAACCCTATTTCGATTCGAAGATATTTCTTCAAATAATTATTTGCATAGATCCTCTTGGATCCTGGATCTATTGAATTTTGCTAGATTTTAACAGCTTTTGGGTATCGTCCATTTATCTTCCTTTTAAAGATCATTAAAGTGAATTAAAGTGAATTAAACAATTGCCGATAACTAATCCAAAGTAGATATTGAGAATTTGGATTTGTTTGCGGCGTTAGATGGTGTGATGAATGTGACCTTTATAGTTCAATTGTTTCCTGCCAAAAAAAAGGAAATTTGGAAAATATTTTATTTTCTATTAAGAAACTCTTGTTCATATGCACGTTAAGGATTCCATTTTTGAAGGAATAAAAACAAATTTTACCAACACATGCATTCTTATTTGTTTATTTGTTATTCTTGGTGTGGCTGCTGTTGTTATTCTTGCGGTATTATTATTGTTGTACAATAGTTGGTATAGCATCTAAAAAAAACAAGTGTTGTTAGTCTTGGGGTATTGCTGTTCCTGTAGGTTACTCTTGTTTGTCTTGTTTGTACAGTATACAGGATAGCATATGCTTTGCTTGGCATTCCAGTTGTTTTCCAATTTTTTTCTTCTTTTTTTAGGTTTCTTGGTATTCTTTGTTAATAAATGAAATTTTGATTTGTTATTTTGAGCTTTAGTGAACACACATTTGCTAAGCACATTTCCCTAAAATTCTGTTTATAGCATTCGGGTCACGTTGTATTGTCAGTTTTGTTTTCTAGAAAACAAAACAGGAAAAAGAAACAAAAAAAAACGGAAAGAAAAGAAAAGAAGAATACAAACCACAATAATGAAAAAACATATTCCTTATACGAATCGCACACCGTGCACGCACTATAACTCAATATCTTATCAACCTTCGAAATTATTATTAAGAACTCCAAACATATTGTAAATATATATTGTACATACATACACACATATACCTACATATTGTATGCATGTGTATGCATGCACGTATAGAATTTCCGTATGGATGTGTATTTGTAAGTTCTATTTTAAGAATTCGACGAATATGGGTCACTGCAGGACTGCTGAAACGTTTCTTTCACAACAATTTGTAAACAAAATGACAATGACATTTGACATTCAAAACTTTTATGTAAATTTGTTACAAAGAATTAAATTTAATGTCTCTTATTGACATTGTAATGCATTGCAAATCGAATTAAAATTTTAGCCTATATGAGTGGGTAAGGGTAAGTGTTTTTGCAAGCAAAAAATTTAATTTCTATTCGGTTTGATCATGAAGCCACAAAGCTCATCTATTCGAATGCAATTTACAAATTGGTTTAAGGCGGTGCTTATATGGTGCAGAGATATTAAAGCACTGTTATGAAACGTCTCGTCGTACTAGCCTTTATGTGAGTTCCGTTTATTATCTTCTTCAACTTTCTTAACCCAATATACTCCAGGACTAAACTTTATTTCTTAATGATTTATTCTCGAATCCCCAGAAGGCGTTGCTCAAGCTATTCCTTGGCAGTTTAATGCAAGATTAAAAATCTTTTCTCACTGTAATAGAGTAAGAAAAGCTTAGATCGCTTCATATCGCTTTAAATTGCGAAGAATCTCTTCCTTTCTCTATCATCTATTTCACCGAATATACTTCTTGTCCCGTCCGTGGTGGAAATCTTTTCCTGGCAAGTTTTTCTATTCGTTTGTTGCCCTTAACACGAACATAGCCAGGTATCTAGCAAATGATGACACTCCACTTCTCATGATTAACTGACTCAAAATGGCCAGTCAGTCAGATAATTATATCGAGTTAAACTCATAGCAGCTGAATAACCGAAGTAGTCTGTCCTAGTTGTATTGAGACCATTTTTCGATTGGGCATATACTCGCGAATTTGTTAAGGGGATGGTACCTCTTGGAAGAGTATATCGCTAAAAATTTACTACAGCAACGTGTATTACTTGTTTTATTGTAATGAGTCTCCTATTTCGATAGAGATAATCGTTAAAGAGGTATTAAGCGGCTACTCTATGCGTTAGGCGCACTTAAGGTTTATATAGGTTAGGTTAGGTCGGAGTCTTAGCCTCTGATATCAAAAAGCTCACTTGAGTACGTATAGCGGCTCTAGGTTTACATACCCTGAATACATTTTTTTCTTCTCTCTTAATTACTTTACAACTACCAATTACATGTGGAGGAAGAAAAAAAGAAATTTTTTTCAAAAGTAAGCCAACACTATCAGAACGGTGGTAGTAATTTGAGAGTCATTTGTGCTGTGGTCACATTTGAAAACGTATGATTTGTACCTTCCTCCTTCAGACTAGAATACATATGTACAGTGAGTGATAAAAATAAATGCAATTTCTTCTCAATAATTTTCTCATTTTATTACTTCTCATTAAAATGACTAAGTGTCACCATGATGTCCTTATTATTTTTACCATCACTGTATGTATATATGTGTATAACATGCTTACTTTATTTGTTGTTCTTTCATTACAATTAATGTAAACAAGTTTTTATATTTGACGCATGTGCGGATATATTATTTCACAAGAAAACATTTTTTTATTTCATCATACAAAAAGAATCTTTTTTTTAATTCATATTAAAAGAAAAAAAATTAAGTAAAAACAATTAATAACACGGTGCTACAGCGAAAATACATTCGAGTAATTTCATAGTCTAAGTTGTTCACTAGGTTGCGTGGAACTCAAAAATACTTTTTTTTGTATTTTTTGAACCCTCCAAACTTGTTTTATTTGACAAAAACTCCTTTTTTTTGATATTTTCACACAAAATCATTGATTACCGAAATATGTTTGCAGCTATTTTAAAAATCCAAAGTTCTTTTTTAGAAAGGGAAGATATTAACCTTTAGAACGGTATACATAAACATTTTGTTCAAACTTATATCTTATGAGATTTGATTGGGTAAAGTTGGAAAATATGATTTTCTCCTCATTTCTTCAAGTTTAGCTATTCATAATTGCAAAATTAAATTAAAAAAATATAAGATAAATGATGACATTCTGAAAGTGCATTTACTTGTGAAGAGATTGACATTTCATTTGATTAAATCGGACAAAAATTACTATTTAAATAGTAAAACAGTTGTGTTATATTTTTTATATATGTTATCTTATCAAATGAACTTTCAGTTCAAAAATTTTCAGAATTTTTTGATGGATCTTGATTGTTTATCATAAAATGTGTCAATTTCACGTTTGCACAACTGCCAGAAGTCGGCTAATATTTGTGTTTTTTTGCAAATATTATTATTTCCCTTTGTGCAAACATAGGCCAACTTCTGGTATTCGATCAAATATGAAATTGATACATTTTCCGATAAACAATCAAAATCCCACAAAAATTCTGAAAAGTCGTCAATTGCAATTTTTATGACATTCAATATCAGTTCTTTGGTTTGTTTACTTAAAAACTCGTTTTTACATTGTATATTGCACTTACATTTGTACGTTAAGTAGACTTTACTGTTACATTACATTACATATCATTACGGTCGAGTAACTGAGCCTTTATACAGATCGTTCCGTTTTGCTAACGAGATAGAACGTTTTGGTAAGTGTTTACATTGCTGTTCATATGCTAAAAAGCGAACGTACGCTATGTTATGTTACATTACGTTCGGTTAACTAGCCCATTAGACTACATTGTAAATGTACTGTCACATCTACGCCTTAGGTCAACATGTATTTATAAATATCTTTTTATGAAAAATTTTCATTTTGGTTGAGAAATGGAGATTTCACGTATATTTTCATTATTTTATGTTGTATTGGCATTACTAATCGGATTTTAGCTGCTTACAAAAATAGAAAATAATCTAATGGGCCAGTTAGCCGAACGTAACGTAAAATAACGTAACGTACGTTCGCAATGTACATATATAGAGAGATAATTTTTCACAAGTACTTAAATTAACTTCAAATTTATTTAATTTCCTTCTCCTGAGAAACCTTTTTCTAATAATATGATAAGGAAAAGCCTAGGGATTTGTATTTTAGCTACAGACTAAAAGTCGTTCTACATAAAAATCAAAAATTTAATGTAGTTGTCAAAAACATTCGGTTACACTGATATTAGTATTCTTTGTGCATTTGGGACAATTAAAAAAAGGGTTATTTTCCAAAAAAGAAGCAAGGAATACCAAATCACATGAGTTTATAACAATTAAATGCCATCAGACACAACATTTGTAATAGAACATAAGGAAACTTTTTTTTTTTGCTTAATTTTAATCCTTGATTAACTTTTAATCATACCCAGTGCTCGCTCACACAGTAAGCCTGCACAATAGCATGTGGCCATACACGTAGACTCGGTTGAATTAGAATGAAATAAAAATGTCACTATATTTGATATCCTTTGTGTTGTTGTTAGTGTTGTTAATGTTGTTAATGTTGTTTTTGTTTTTGACAGAATTCAAAAACTAAATGTGAAATAGAATTTTAGGGTCAAAAAATATTTCTTTTGGACTATTGTTCTTGTACTTAAATACCAATTACGCACACACACCAATTCACGTATACTAACGGGTAAGAAGCCATTAAAGTTCCAAATAGTTTAACTATTACCCCGACTGGACATAAAAAAAAAAAAAAAAAAAAAAAAAAATAATAAAACGTCAGATCGTGTAATCCCTTGAAACTTATTATCATTGTCGCCATTATCATCATCAACCGAAATGACAGTAATGGCTATAGCAATAGCAGCACTAATATAAATGTTATACGTAATTAATAAAACGTAATTGAATTAAAACAAATGAAACTGCCATCATCTATACACTATACGAATGCAAGTATCTAAATATATACGTGAGTTTTTAATTTATACATGTATGTGTGTGTATGTGTGTGTGTGTGGGAAAACTTACCACTAAATGAGATCAAGACTTAAAGATAGATGGAATGAAGAAGAAGAATAAAATTTAATGAAATTGACCGCAGAGCACTTGCAAGAATGAGACTCAGTGCTCAAATGCTCACAAGTTAATTTCATTTGATACGTGACAATTTAATCTCTGTGATAAACATTGCAAAAAAAGAACAACAAAAGCATCAACAATATAAACAAAGCTATAGAGGAGGTAGCAGCGCAACGACTGCCAGAGTATTGGAATTCTGTTAGAGGCCAAAGGCTCACAGCGAGAATGAGTGAATGACATCCATTACAAACGGTAATTGTATTCAACTTTAACAATGAAGTCATCCTTTGTTATTTAATTTAATCCCTAAACTCTTTCTCGTCTCGTCTCTCTCTCTCTCTCACTCTGACTCTCACTCTCTCTCTCTCTGTATTTCACCTTGCCTCATACTGATACATGTAGCCACACATAACTTTATTGTACAACCTTAATCCCAGTCACCTTCCAGCATGCCAAGACGTATACATCCCACCATGCAATCCATACAAGCTCATACCAACTCATTTACGCTGGCAACAATTCATTCAATCAGTTATTCATTCATTCAGTCTTTTCAAAATATTCGTTTACTATACCGACCCACCGACAGGCCGACAGGCATAACAGACTGCAAAAATAGCGAAAGTAACTAAAATATGGAGAACACAAACAACTGAACCAAAGGCAACGGTACAATCTATTCGTGACGTGACAAAACTATTTTTAAACTCAGTTTATTTCATTGAAGCCGATTAGTTCGCTCACCTAATAATAAAACCCTAAACATGACCACTGAACCGCATTTAATGGACCACAGCATGAAGAAGGATACAAAAACAAAAACAAATACAAATACAACTACAACTACGTATACTAGCAACGACAACGACAACGACAGATAGCAATAGCAACAACAACTGGAGCAAAACAAAATAAAACAAAAAAAAAAAAAAAACTGAACAACTGCCCCACATAATAATAGCCTGCCAAGCTCTCAACTGAACTGAACTCAACTCGGCTTTATTTAGTTCACTCGTGTGTTCAGTCAACCAGTGGGTCAGTCTATTCACTTGTCGTTAAAGTCGTACACATACATTTACAAACACTTTTCGTATGTATTTGTATTGGAAATATCAGATTGCATTTGTGTGTGTATCCGTTGTTGCCATGGTTATTGCTGTTGGTGTTGGTGTTGTTGCCAACATTACTTGTCCAGTTAATAAAAAATAAGTATTTTCCGTAGGTACGAGTACCCTGATTACTAACCAGAATTTATGTTACAAAAATATCCCGTATTCGCTGGGATAAGAACAGTGGGAAGAAATTGCAAAAAAACAAGAAAAAAATAATTTAAAAATGAAATTCGTTTGTTTGATTATTTCAACAACAGAAATAACTTCTCTGAAACAATTCTTTTTTAATTTTCGAATTATCGATACTCAGACAACAAATAAAGGAGGAGCATCAATTCATTCCGATTTCATGTTCCGTGATTATTTTAATGAATGAAATCAATTAATTTGTTAAAGGCGAATGATATTCAAAATATTTGCTTCTTCCTTCATGGATCCAGATTTTGTGAGCTTAGTACAACGTGATTCAGAAACCTTAGAGGTACCGACAAACTTATAAGTAGCAATCAAGCAGTGACCAACAATTAGCATTCCCCCATAGATTTTTCATGTTTTAACACGATTTATTTCAATTTTTGGGGGAGAAACAAGGGATACCAATCATTGAATCAATGTCCGTAAATGAAAACTTTGCCATTAGCGACTATTTTTCTTCTCATTAACAGCTTAATCTCTGACCCAGGAAAGAATAACATTTGAATTGAAAAATTTCCACCACTTCTATTCAGATTGGATGTGGCTTAAATACCATTCTTGACAATCGATAAGTTTCCAAATATTTTGGCCGTTTATTCTGTAATAACTTAGGCCTACAGATTCTAGACATTTCGACTCTATGCCTTGCAGACACGTCAACTTGGAGCATACTGATCCCTCCTCATTAATTTGAATGCCTTCATTAAAATGGAAACTCCGGCGTGCTAAAGTAAAAACGTAAAATGTTCACATTTAGCAGTCTCTGTGGTCATCAGATCAATATGTAACAGATTTAATATCATTATTAGTGCTTTGGTCCAAATTATCAAAATAGCAGCCAGTAGAGAAGGCGGTATTGCGACTTTATCGAAAACATCGAACGATGTAACCTAAAACAACAACAATACAGAGTGAAATTTTGGCAATAACAGTTTCTCATCACTCATATCGAACTAATCGCTCCTAATTTCCATTTTTCGAGCTGATAACTTCTGATAAAAGTTGTAAAGCAGAAGCAGAGTTCGGTTAGATTATTTCAAAAATATCCCTTAGAAACGAATTTAAAGATTTATTACGTTGCAGATAGTTTGTAATAGATGTCATTACCCCGTTTATAGAAAATGATTCAGAAAGCTATCCTATAATTTATATTACAATAATAGGTTATACCCTCTATAGTTACTGGAATTGGTGTGGTGCAAATAAAAAAGAAAAGAGATCATTCTACGCTCTAACTGACGTCCTAATATATAATCGCCTCATAAATTCTTCTGCAAACAATCTCTCTCTTTCTCTCTCTCTCTCTCTGTTGCTAGCTTCATTAGGAAAAAATAACCTCATCTGCCTCAACTATTGTCGTGCCAAATTTAATTAAAATCGGAATTAGACTATCGAGTCGACTATTTCATTTTGTATGGAAAAATTCTGTTTGAATGGTAGTGAATTAATTTTCCTAAATGTAATGTAATTTTGTAATGTTTTATAAGTTTATTACACGGGCATCAAAAACGAAAATACCATATGTAAACAAGGCAAACAGATAAAAACAAACACATACACATCATACGGTACACAAGATTACACAAACAGCTACATAACGTTAAAGCCTAACGTTTACTCCATAAGCGTAAGCACAGAGAGTATCGTTGAAACTTACTTTGTATTGAGAGCGTACGACACTGAGAGAAAACACAGATGAAAATTTGGCAGTCGTTTTTTGAACCGCGCACCATTAGATCAGGATGTATTTGTTGTTTTTTTTTTTGCAAACAAATAAGCATACAGAGAAATATCTTATTTTCAGTTTACTATGTTTTCTGTTTTGATTTTACTAATCGTGTAAAGCAGAGGTCAGCACAAAGAGAACATGATCTAATTGAGATTGTAGTTGTGTGAGGCATGTGTATAACTAAGAGGAAAGTGTACTTATTAATCTCATAATATGTATTCTTGCAAAAATCGAGATTATTTCTTATTGTTATTAGTAAATCTTACCGTAATATTTCTTTGGGTGTATAATTGAAATCTGGAAAAAAGCTGACAAGCAACTCTGAATGCATTTTTACTCTCATTTTTATGAATTTTGTTGATGTTCTTGTCCTACGTGTGTAAAAACCTGAAGATGTTCGGTTGCGGGGGCTATTGTTGTTGACCTCTGTCGCTGAATGGTGCTACCATTTCTAAAATACGGATGAACATACGAGAAGTGTAGATAAAAAAAACAAAAAAAAAATTCTACAACACATAAAAGGAAGATCACAGAGTTGCCAGACGTAAAATAAGATAGTATAAATTGAGCGAAAACGATGCACCCAATCCAGTCCTAAAAAGTCAGTCAGTTCGATCAAACAAAATTAATAGCTCAGTGTTATCAGTTGAAGTTTGTTGTTATATTAAGGAATAAGGGTATTATTAAGGAATAAGGGTATTATTAAAAAAAAAAAACAATTAAATAAGGACACAAATAACGATCAGAAAAAAATTTCATTCATTTTACTTGCAACCATTGACTCCCCTGTAAATAAACGTTTGGCAGGAATTAAAAAGTTTTCTATTTTCTTTCACTACTCCCGTTTCCACTGTGGTTTTAAGATTTCACAATAACACTTCGAAAAGAATAAATAAATGCATTAAGTGCAACATTGCGGTCAATCAACGATGAATAAGTACCTGTTCTGTATCTGTTCTATTAACTGAGCTGGATTTCATTGTGTTCTGCATCATTTGCTTAAAAAGTTTCATTAGTTTTTATTCAGTCATTCAGTCTTAACCGTAAATGACAATAACAAAATGTATTTAATTGTTATTTATAATCATAATTCCATCAACTAATCAGCTATGTATGTACCTATGGGAGCGCTTTGTCTGTTTTTTGTCTGCAGGTTATAAACACAAAAAAATTCAAATGAAAATTGCTCACCACTAGAGTTATTCATAATCTTATAGGATTGAAAGGATAATTATAAGAAGATACTATACATACTATATAATGATAAGGCCACTAAAAGTTAAGAACCCCTGCACCTATGTATTTCTGTTGCATAGTTAATGCATTATGGTCATTTCAGATCATTCTTCTAGATTCTACAGTCGTATTAATGCATCGACACTGTCAAGATTCATTTAAAGATCTGGACTTTCTTTTTCAGGCCCAAATTTATAATGTATCCCTATAATGTCTCCTTCAAGCGTATTGCTCTGAAAAACTTCAAGATACTGCTCGGTGTCTACATACTGGAAAGGATGTAAAAAGGACTGGGCAACAGGCAACTTTATCTGAATGTCAGTAAGCCATAAAATTACACGTCGCTAGGTAGGTTAAGACTCTTCACAAACTAAGGAGGTTTGAGGCAATCAAAGCTTTTGTTGGGAAATTACAATAAGAGGGCATCTGAGTTATATAGCAGACTATCCAGGAATAACATAAGGCTGGTAAGCAATTTACAAGGTACTGTACTGTACAGGCTACACTTAGTTAGAATGGGAGTTGTTTCAACCCTTCATATCGATTCTGTGGCGATGAAAGTAAGTTATTGGAATACATTGCTTAAACGTGTGGAGAATTTACACACATGACTGCTAGGGTAGGAACTGTCATTGTTAAGGCATTTATTTAAACTCGATAGCATTGTGGACAAAAGTATGTACAAAGATGTTTTAAAGAATGTGTTGCTAGCACAAGCTGGAGAAGTTGTTTAAACTTGTTGCTTGTTTCGTTTATAAAAAAAAATACGAAAAAATAACAAAATTAAATTAGCGCTTCTTTAATAGAAGTCTTCCAATAAAAATCTGAAAAAGAAATTAAAGGGTAGGCCCATCATATTCCTTTGAAAATGAGAAACACACAACCATTACGATCAATGGAGATACCTATAGCAGCATGATAACCGCTCTTCATGGCATTGACATGAACAATGTTTGATTTCAACAGTGTGGTGCAACTTACCACACATCTCATGCCAGAACCGATTTATTGCGTCAAACATTTGATGACCGTTTAATTAGCCGAAATAGTAACGATCGAATTAATACTCAGTAACGTAATAGAATTATATTTTCGTTACAATGCATAAGGTCCATAGCTTTGCATTAACGATGTCTACGCCACAGAACAATTATGATTAAATTGTCACTCAATCATCGTTAGATGAAATTATTTAAGAAATTTATTTTAAAACGATTTAATTTTTAATTTGAAATTCATCAACAACCCTGATTTACAATATTTTTTCAAATCTTCAAAATTTTACTTTCAGTACCTAATGCTGGAGAGGAACAAACATTTCAGTACCTTGGTCAAAAACTATTCCATTAAGATTGGATATTGAAGACGTAAATGAAATAGAAGCAAGCCTACTACTTGATTGATTGGGTCAGTATGTTGATAGGAGAATAAGATTTTCTTATTGCTGCTACTGTAGCCGCCTTTTAGCCCCCCTTTTTTTATATCAAATATTTATTCTTCTTTCAATAGAAGTAATTTTTTTAAAATCATTTTAAAATAAATTTTAATTTTTAAGTTCTTGATCTTTAGTGTATAAATTTCAGAAGATAAAGGTTTTTCATAAATTTTTATAAAATTTGCTGGCTCAATTGTTTTTTGTTCCAATATTGGCAATAAATTCGAAATGGTTTACGTTTATGTGGTCTTATGCCGATTTACATTTTGGCCTTCATAACTGAAATTTATTAAGGTTTAACTGTCTGAGCTTACGTGTGCCTTGGCTTAACAGAGTCAAATAAAAAGTTTTCCATAAAACCCAATTTTTTTTTTTTTTTTTTTTTTTGTTTTTTTTTTCTCTTGGCCACAATTGAGTGGACAGGAAGGATTGGTTCAAAACTTAATTTATTAGTTGCTAAAAGTTTTTACACTGCACCGTATAAGCAATTTTGTGCGCAACTCTAATAAAAACGTTTTTAGAGCAAACAGTTACCATTAAACGTAGAGTAGATATTGAATGTTCAATATTGATTTAATGAAATTATATTGAATGCATTGAATGCATTGAATGAAATTTAAGTTCATAACTATTGAAGTTTTTGAAATTAGTTTCGCGAGATTTCCTTAATTGGTTTCGATGCCTTATGGGAATGAGGCCCCATCCTTATTTTACTTTTTTGCTTTGTTTCCTTAATAATGAAAGACAAAATTTCTCATTTTCGCCATTTTCGGTACTGCATATGGTCACAAATAAACAAACTATCTTCTCGGAAATTGAAGTTGTTCTATGCACTTCTTGGGACTTATTTTAAATGGAATATATTCGGCCCTAGTCTAGTAGGTAGTGTGTTGGCTTATTAGACGAAAGGCCAGGGTTCGAATGCTCCCCGGTCAGACATCAAAAACGAAATATGAAAAATATTTCTTCGGCGACTTCCTCTCAGCAGATTTCTGGCAAAAACTGTGAGAGTAAATAAAATTGCCATGAGAAGTTTGCTGAAAAAATTTGTCGTTCGGAATAGACTTTAAAACTGTAGGTCCCGGTGAATTCCTCTCAGCATATTTCTGGCAAAAACTCTGAGAGTAAAAATAAAATTGCCGTGAAAAGTTTGCTCAAAAAATCTGTCGTCCGGAATCTACTTTAAAACTGTAGGTCCCGCCACTCATGTATAAAAATTAACACACACAACATAAATGGTGTGAGAAGCTAGGCCGTAATCCTGACTGAAGGATTGTTATGGCCAATTATGTATGTGTGTACATTTGGCTTCCACAAATATAATGAAGATGTCGTCATTGCTCTCTATGCTTGTAATATTGGATCAATACGGCAGTAGTCAGTCTTATCTAGTCACTTGAATACCTGATGTGGTGGCAATCGTTTGGAAGGACCCCGAATGTATATTCAAATTGTGTACATCTTATAAGTGGATTTTTAGCTTTTTCTCGTTAAGCCGTTACTGTAAGGATTAAATAGCTCATATGGGCAAATATCGGTCAAAATATTGGCCAAATATTGATCACTGGATTCTTTTGACGGAATTGAGAACGTTCAAGAATATCTATCTACATGTTACCTCGCCATAACTTCTCATTGAAATCCAGAACATTTCTTTCGGATAGAGAGGAATAGAGAAATGATGTGATGCAACTCATAAACGATTTGACGATTTGAAACTGGAACTGTGAGGGAGTTATGTGTTCGAAGTTGGCATGTACAGTTCATTCGATAAGTTTACCATATCATTACAGCGTCTTTCAGGCGTTATACAAATAATTATAAAGGCTGACAATATAACGTCGGATGCGTTTTTTTTAACAGAATGGTAGGATGGTACAACAGCACCATTTTCATATCGTATAGATATCGAAACTTTGCAGTGGCTATTCTGGGAAACTGCAGATTAATCATCTGACCAAATGGAGTACATTTTAAATTGCTTTAGAAATCCAAAAACACTCACATTAGAACTCTAAACGGAGCAATCTCTTAAGACAACAGGTAGAACAGAATGAGGCTTACGAAGAAAAGTGAATGAAAATAGTCGAGTGAACTCAAAGTAAAAATGTTTCATAATAGTAGAGCAAGTGCAGAACTGTGTGTGCTGAAAAACTGTGCTTGAAATATTACATAAAAAAGGTACTTCTTGGAGGATAGCACTAATTAAAGCGATTGTCTTAATCATAATATAAGAGTTTGCGTATTTAGTGTCTTGGAGAAACTTGTCGATATGGGGCTAGAAAAAGGTCTGCTGTGCAAAACGTAAGATTGCCTCTCTTCTAAAACCAAGTTTATTTGATTTAAAATTTAGATTTAAATCACGCATCATCCGACTATCAAGCAATAGCATGAGGCTGATAACCGTTCTTTTGACGGGGCATTGTAAACTCAGAGTACACGTATGTGGATTGTGGGTTATCTCACGCCCAAGATGTAGGTTCTGTGACGACGAGAAAGAATTAATGGAAAAAATTCCTGGAATCTATGAGGCATTTATGTACTCCAGAAAGAAACGTTATTGACATCGAGCAACATCCTGAAGTTTGTCAGGGTAGCACTCATATAAGAGGCATTATAGTGATATCCCCATGAAGGCATTTCTACACGGCAATTTTGATAATAATAAAAAAAAAACACTCGCGATGGGGACGTATTCTGTTTTCCATTGTGGTAAAGTGCTGCCTACTTTATTTCTGAACCATAAAATATTTTATAAGCTTATAAGACAAGTAGTACTGCCGAAAGTTATTCGAAAGCTGAAACATGATTAAAAGCAAAGGGTGTGATAAAATACCAGTGGAGCATATCACAATGATAACATAGTCCCCTTCAAATACATCTGCATACTGATACTAACGTGAATGCTGGCAACCTTTAATACTTCTCCCGTTATTGGTTCCATATTGGTTACAAACTATATATTATAGAGCCCTTGACAGTCAAATTGTGTGTGTGTGTGAGTGTGTTTTGTTTTTGTTAAGTTCTTATTTTTTTTTTAGATTTTGTTTGTTAAAATATAAATTAGAAGCAGTAAAATTTTTAGGTTAAGCCAACTGTTTGTGTTACAATAAGGAAAGGACAACAAGTGAAGAACATTTTTAGAAGACATACCAGCTATGCATAAAACAGTTATAAAACAGTAAACATTGAACTAACGTAACACATTCTGTATCATAAGCATTACATCGAAAAAAAGTTTTGCATTCAAAACTCTGATTGGTATTTCCTTTAACAACAGGTGATAACGGATATCGAATGAGAAGCCATTTCAAGGAGACAAACCGATTTCTGTGTTAAGTTATTCGAGTGTAAAGTTCATCATTGAAAGGTTCACCAACGAAAATGCTTAACCAATAATTCTGATATTTTCTTACACCCACATAAACCATAACAGTACATATGTATGTATGTATGTGTATTATGTGTAGCATACATACAAGAATAATCGATAGTAAAGAGAAAATCAAAACTTAACGCTTTTCTACTATGCGCTTATTTCCGTTCTTTTAATTGCCTTTACTGTTGAAACCATTTGATGACCATAATCGTGGAATTTAATCCAACAATCGGAATCCGAGGAATAAAAAGAAATTGTATGATGTCATCGTTTTCTAACCTCGTTTAAAAGAAAAGAAGTTAAACTCACGTGAATGCATTCAAATCGATTTAAAGGCAACTGACAGATTAACTAACTGGTTTAGGTTTGTAAATGCATACGTACGGAAGTGTATGCATATATTGAAACGGATAACGGAAATATGAATTTTGAATTTTCAATGCTTATTTGGTTTTCAATTAAGTAAAGTAAGGAATTAAGAAAACTTTATCGTTTCGTATTAAGTTTTAAGATTTTTTTTTTTTTGCAATCGCTATGTTTATCGATATTTTATTTATTTTCCCATCTTCTTCTTTCAGCCATAAAGTTATAACATGAACATACATACACAGATACATACATAGAGTAAATAGAAAAGAAACCTATAATTTTACAGGCCAATCTCTTTTATTCGATTGATACACAATCCCCGCTTGCTCCATAGACACATTCGAATGGAACATGAAAAACGCCAATCCTTCTAATAGTTCTTCTTTCAATAACTAATTTCTTAGAATGTTTTTCAAGTTATTTTTAGCGAAATATTTCGATGATTACATATGTATATACGTATGTATTTCTCGTTTTTATATTATAAAAGTGTAGTAATTCAGAGTATTTTTGTTTTGGTAATTTGAAAAGTACATGCAAAGATACACTTGAACAAATATTCTGGGAAATAAAATACGAAAAATTCTTAAACTTTTTATATGATGATGATACAAAATGTAAATGTAAATCGAAATTTTTAATACCAAATAAAATTTCTCTTGCAAAAATAGTTGTGTACCATGAGTGCGAGCGTTTGTGTCAAAATGTCAAAACAGTTCATCAGAATGTCTTGTTGAAAAATTAAATTGAAATGAGTTAACCAGAGTTCAAATGGAGATTCCAATGTAAAAAAGCTAAAGATTGTTTCAAAACTTAAGCTTATAAGTATCAAGGCACTAGAAAACAAAATTAACAAGTTTTACTTGAATGTCGCTAGCGATTTTTAAGGAAGTTATAAGTTGAATGGCCAATGGCTAGGAACAGCCAAAATTCTAAAGGCCGCTCCCTAACTACATAGAATGATTTTCATGCCAATAGACTAAAAGTGCAACCGTAACATAAAGTGATTTTACAAAATGGCGGAATAGTCATTATTCGACTGCTGCAAATCAGTTGACATTACAGGCTCTTAACCAAATTAAGCGTATTTTATTTTTGCAGTCATTTTTTCGCCATACAAACGCAAATGCAAAATGAAATCGCTATGCCCAGGTAGTGTAACGGGTATTATGCTAGACTATTAGCGTGAGAGTCATGAGTTCGATTCCCACTACACTATGCTACACTATGTAGCTCATTTCGTCGTGATTATTGCATTTTAAATAACTCTTATTAATAAATAAATAAATTACTATGTTCATGTATAAGTAAATAAATTGAATTGAAATTGATAATCAATTTTGCCTTCGTTCAACATAAAAAGCTGAATGAATGTGAAACGAATTTCAGAAAAATTTTACTAATGGTTTTTGTTGTTGTTTTCATGATGACTGCACCGCGAAAAAGAGACTTTATTTGAAATCGCATGTAGCCAAAGTAAGATCTATCAATTTCATTGAATTATGAAGAGCAGTAAAGACAGTAAAAATTAAATTAAAATATTGAACGTGAAACTCCATTCTCTCTCTACGTATAATTTTCGCCATTGTTGCCATACTTTAAAATTTTGTTTTGTAAATATCTATACCAGGCTAGACCTTTCTGGGCTCTGTACTAGTGTGTATATTAACTCATCCCTCTTTTACGAATAACGAAGTTTGTGTGAAACCACATGTTTGTCCCTTTGTCTACTTTCCCTACAGATATCCGGCAATCGATGTTTTGAATCCTTATGTTAATGATCACCAAATTTGTATAAAATTGTTCGAAATCTTTGTTTTAGGAAACCTTGTAAAATTCTTATTTTTTTATTACGCGTTGGCTTTAATGGAATCTAAACTCGGTTACATATAAGACACCGAATAAAGATTTGTGAATTCTAGTTTATCCCGTTTCGATAAACAATATTTTGCCCCTTTCAGATTAAAGCTTTCATTCCATCAGAATGGAAATTCTGATTTCCTGATCCAATTGTGTTCTACATACATACATACATAATTGTTTATTACACCTCTTCAGTTAGGATTACGACCTAGCTACTCACACTCCCCATGTGTTGTGTATTAATTTTATACATGAGTGGCGGGACCTACAGTTTTAAAGATGACTCCGAACGACTGATTTTGTTTGAGAAATTTTTCATGGCAATTTTATTTACTCTCAGAGTTTTTTGCCAGAAATCTGCTGGGAGGAAGTCGCCGAAGAAATGTTTTTTTTCATATTTCGTTTTTGATGTCTGACCGGGGATTCGAACCCTGGCCTTTCGTCTAATAAGCCAACACACTATCTACTAGACTACTACGGCCAATCATGGTCGGGGCGATATTTATTGCATCATAATTTTCTAGTCGAGGATATCCTGCGCTGTCTTGATGGCGCCAAATACCTTTTATGTTGATCAGACGAACTGAATGTTATAATCGATGTCGACATTCTATTTCCCATAATTGAATTCTTAATTCCAAATCGATCCACAAGATTTCTATGCACTAATTACACTTGAATTATGCAAAAGTTAACATGTTGCGAAGAATACGCTCTGATTTTAATGTTATTAGAGCAGGACTTTGCTTATTTGATGTTGGCTAGGAACAATCTACTCTGTGGATATAAGACCGTAGTATATTGATGTCAATGAATTTTTTTTAAATTTTTTTCAAGTCGTCTGGGTTTTGAGCCATGGCTTCAAACTTGAGTAAGCTTAGGATTCAATTTTCTCTGGTTCTGATTCCTTATAATTACAAAGTAAAAAAGAAAAATTTAACACCGGTTTTGTGTAATACGGTTCGGATCGATTCATATTCTATTTGAATTTGGCCAATTGCTTAAATTTTTGAAATTAGAAAATTAGAAAATCTATTCTTTCTAGTTTACTTTTCATTAAATAAGCCTACATGGTAAATCTTATGGCAGGTAAAGTAAATTTTAAATTGATATGAATTCAGAAACAACAATTTGAAGACAATCAAATTTGGAAATACCATGTCAGAATGTTATAATGTCCACTGAAATAATTTATTTTTCCATGTCTTTCAGCATATGCCTATTAAGCACCATATTCTAACAATACATTTATGGAATCATTTTGTGATATCCGTTTGTAGGGTATAAAGTTCTCAACTAACGTTAACCTTTTTCCTGCTCAAAGTTATTGCGTACTAGTGTCAGTCATCCGTTTTATTTTATATCTTTGAAAACGCTGTTGTATTACAAAATTTATTGAAGTTATCGAAGGCAATTGAATCCATTTTGTTTCAAATTATATCATCATTGCCATAATCTTCATTACCATTATCAACATCAAATACAACATTATGGCAATCTAATGGTACGACAGTAGAATGCTAGTTTGACTCTTAACCACTCTCTGTCCCTCACATGCCACAAATAGTCGTATGCGAAACAATGCTGCCTTCCCAGTTACACTCCCACACACATAGAAAATTATTGATCTGGTTGTGGCAGTGGTGGATATACAGTGCTGTTCAAAAGAAAAGATTCTTCACCTACTCTCTAAATAGTAACAGTACTTTGTTAACTGATCTCTTATGAATAAAATCCCGTTGCACTTTGAAGCGTCACTCTCCTTTAGTATACAGCTTGTCTCGAAGATGTGAGTTCGTGGTGAATCTATTTGTTTTTTTTGAACAGCACTGTATGTGATTTAAGCAGAGTTATTCAACACTACAATCCTGGATGCCATTAACAATCATTTTCAATTCGATTGTAATTGCCCTAATGATTATAGTCTTGTGCACGTACAACAAAACATTTATATTTTGCTAGCTTTTCCAATGGCAAGTAAATAAAAAAACAAAAACAAAAACAAACAAAAAATTATTTTATTTAAAGACTTTAAATACAACAAAAAATACAACGTAAAATTTATTAATTTAAACATTGTTTTTTAATCATATGTATGTATGTACATACGTATGTATGTATGTAAGTGAAATACATTTTTAACTGAAAAATAATTCTCGACCTAATCATGTTTCGTACGCAACACCTATGGAACTCTTTCGATTTCATCTCAGTGCAGTAAATAAAATTTTGTAAAATTTATTAAGAAACACGTAGAAATGTACACAAGTATGCTTGTATGTATGTATGCCCATGTGCCAATGTTGTAAAAATTAATCAGAACATAAATTTTAATTTACCTATCGAACTGTTTCCAATAATGCGCCATAAGCGATAACAAGAAAAGGGAAAATGGAAATAAAGTAGGACCTAATCCACTCTCATACTGAAGGGTATAATTTAAATGCTTCACAAAATTGCCATCCCTAATGATGATGGGATACGCAGTCAGTCGTATGTTCATAAATTCATTTTCATTGAGTGCCTTCTCATTCGATATTTAAAATGTTACTACTTTAATAACTATGACTAGAATATGTATGTACATACATATGTATGTACGAGGTATATTGTATATACGTACATGTATATATATATGCGTATGTATTTTAAAAATATAATTTTATTTTAGTTTAGTATTGGCATAAAATACACATGCATACCCAACATAACCTAAATACTTGCGTATGCCCATAGGCAATCATAAATACTTATTTCTTTATGGAATTTGCCTATTTGGAACCATTTTGCCTTTTCTTCCATTGTTCTATTGAGGGAAATAGGAAAAATGTTTACCCATCGAATAACCGGGGTAAACCGATAAACATTGTTTTTTTTTTTTTTTTTTTTTTTTTTTTAATGTGTTTTAGTTGATACGTAGATACGTAAAATTGTAAATCAATTTGTAGAGAATAATTGTCTGATCATTTTCAATTTGATGTCACTAAGTGGTGTGCTATTTATTTACATGTTAAATGCCAATTTTTTTTTTCTATAAACAAAAATAATAAAAAAAAATAATGAAAATAAAAGATGTTTTAAATAGAAATGAATTCATGAAGTGTCTACTATTATTGTATTGTATTTATTGAGTACATTCTGGTATAATTTGGGCAAGATTAAACAAAAATTATGAAAAACGTTGAAAAGAAGTTGAAAATAGCATAAGTCTGGATAGCAAAAAAATTTTGGTAGAAACAAAAGACCTTATCATTAGGATTTCAAGGATTAATTATCTACAGAGTGCTTTTTTATTTATATTTCTGTATGTAAAGACATAACCAGATATGGTATAAAATTTAAGACTTCATTGGATATGTCTTTAGACCACCCACCTATTATTCTCAGTATCTCATACCCTAATGACATTGTATGACCCACCACAAATATGATGATGACCAAATAAATTCATTGACTTAAATTTAAAAAATATTTCAGTCCCTATTGGCATAGAAAATATAGTGCTGAGAGCTTTGGATGATGTAAATGTGCAGATGTGCAATTTCAATGAAGACGTCAAGATGGCCGAATAGTGTGAAAGTTGTATACTATATCCTCACGTTATATTGTAAGAGAATTTAGCCTGCCAAAGGAAAAGCTCTTAATTGTAACAACAAAACAAATCTCAAAGACTTTTGGAATTTCAAACCCGCAATTTCCTACAAAATATAGAAAACTTTCCTAAACGTCTGATTGTATTCGTATTCAAGCCATCTTTACAAAACGAGATTAGGCGAGAAATGATGATGAAATTATGTATTGACAATCAGAGAGTGTCTTCATCTCGAATTCATATAAGGTTACCAACTATTTAGTTTTCTCGGGGAAATAGAACTGGATCCTATTCTGGGAAAAACCACAAACCAAATAATGCCATTGAGTACAAGACTATTATGCAGACCATAAGCAGAGTTACATGCGATGAAAGAATATGTAATCTGGGCCAGTGTAAATTTGGCAAACTTAACAGAAAGAGATTTGACTCTATCTGCAGTTCTATCAATCAATAACATCTAGTGGTACAGTATCAAGGAATGCAAGAAGGTGATTTGCAATTACTCTAGGCATGGTACGGTGAGGGTATGTAGTCATCAAAGAGTAATCGGAAATGATGAGGTTCATAACGTATCCAAAAGAACTAGAGAATTGCACAACCCAATACAATGCCCTTTTTATACGTCATAAAATTCCAAAGGATACTCTAAGCCGATCCTGATGAGAAGAAAACTACTAAGTACTGATGAGCATTCTCACGAGACACTCCGCCTTACATGTTTGTATATCTGCATGGCATAGACATAGTAGATAACGAAGTCTCTAAAATGAAATATTTTAGAGAGGACACTGTACCATACATAAATCACTTCTGAGGAGAGGACTGTAAGCAGTTACTAAAGTTATAGAAAACATTGTTGATATCGATTAATGTTGAACGCATAACAAGCCAATATAAGGACTTATGCGTGTACTAATGCGCAACTTAACTTACTTATATAGGTAACTGTAAAGGGAAATTATAGAAATAATGTTAATTATTATACGAAACATAACTTACTTCCAGTTAAACTATAGTTAAACTATAGTTAAACTACAGTTAAACTACAGTTAAACTACAGTTAAACTGCAGTTGAACTACAGCTAAACTACAGTTAAACTACAGTTAAACTGCAGTTAAACTACAGTTAAACTACAGTTGAACTGCAGCTAAACTACAGTTAAACTACAGTTAAACTACAGTTAAACTACAGTTAAACTACAGTTGAACAGTTAAACAGTTAAACACTGTTTTTAATATTTGTATTCAGTACTAGTAAAATCTCTCGTGTATGATCTATTTTTAGAACAGAAGATATTTTTTCTCATACATACATATGAAGACTTACTTAAAGGATTACATTTTATTTAACTTAGGTTTAATTTTTATTATAATACCATGAACAAAACAAATTCATTGACATTATCAAAATAAATCTTATGCGTATATATGTATGTATGCATGTATGTATACTCTTGAAACTAGTGTTATTCTTTTATTATGCAAATACATACATAAGTTGAGATGACCTTTAAACTTTTAAATAAGCCTCCAATATTAACCCTTTTATTAAATAAAAACTTATTGTGAATGTACAAATCGAATAGAATGCCTACTTTATCGTTCCCATATACATGTGTATGGATGTGTATATGTACATACATACATACATATATATGTATGTATATGCATTAGACTTTATGTATAAGAACTTCGAATAGACTTGTTTGGTTTATCTTTATAATAGAGCTTAAAGGACTCATGAGTTCTACCGCAATCGTACATCGATTTGTAATAAAGAGATTAAGAAGAAGACAAAATAAGAAAACTAAAATGAAACAAAAAAAGTAAAAAAAAAAAACGAAATGAAATATACTATTATGATGTATGTATGTATGCAAATTGTCCTTATGAGAGAAAAAAAAAAACAAAAGAAAAACACAAATCATTACATAGACGATTGAATTCTTCAACAAAAATGTAGAGATTCGAATATTTATTTTGCGACTACAATTTCCCAACAGTATTCGATCATAGTGGCTGTTGGTGCGGGCAGAACGATGATGGGAATAATGGGGTTCGGTGAGGAACATACTCGTACGTACATAAATTCATTCAAAACGATGTTTGTTTAGTTTTGCATGACGAGATTTAAATTTTAACCAAATTGATTTATATTCTCCGTATATAAACACATACAGCATACGTTGTTTGTGTACATAGGTATATATCCACCTACATATGTACATACAAACGTACATGTATGTATATTTTTGTATACATATATATGTAAGTATGTACATTCATACGTAGGATAAATTTTTTTTGGATGTTATACATGTGTGTGTGTACATATTCACACATACATTTTTACTGACAGGAGAATGTCTCCTCGTCTGTGTAAGAATATGCCTATAATATCTGTTCGTTTGCATATGTATGTGTGGATGTGTGTAGGTGAGTGTTTGTATGCATGAGTTTTCATTTCGAAATGAAAACAGACACAGCAGCTCGTTCTCAATGCAATAAATCAATGGGTTTAAAAAGAAAATTAAGAGTTTTCTTTTTTTTTCTTTTTTTCTTTTCTTTTTTCTTTTTTTTTTTGTATTTCTCAATATACTGTTTTACCCCGATATTTTTATTTATTCTGCTTCTTCTTCCTCTTCTTTTTAATTTTTACGGACATCAAAGGAATTAAAATTTACGTTAATATTACAGATTACAGCACCTGGTTTTCCCACTTAAAGAGTTTAAATGAGGGGAGTCGGATTAAATTTATTTCCAAATTAATTGCTTCTGCTGCACAAATTGATAATTCGCTTTAAATTTAAGTTTATGTTTATGGTTCACGAAATGGAATTAAATATGTACATATGTATTGTATGTATGTATGTATGTATGTATGTATGTATGTATTTAATGCATGCGATTATATTTTTTTAAATTTATTAATTGACATTAACAGTGTAAATTAAATTTTTAAACATTTTTATCTTTAAGGTAGATAGTTGGAGTCGTCGTAGTCTATTAGGTAGAGTGTTGACTTATTAGACGAAAGTCCAGGGTTCGAATCCCCTGTCAGACATCAAAAACGAAATATAAAAAAACATTTTTTCGACCGCTTCCTCTCAGAAGATTTCTGGCAAAAACTCTGGGAGTAAATAAAATTGCCATGAAAAGTTTCTCAAAAATCTATCGTTCGGAGTCGACTTTAAACTGTAGGTCCCGCCACTCATGTATAAAATTAACACACACAACATAAGTGGTGTGAGAAGCTAGGCTGTAATCCTGACTGAAGGGTTATAATGGCCAATTATGTATGTATGTATGTAGATAGATAGTTGGGTGTTAGAAGTGACAGTGTTTTAGAAGGTCAGAATTGGAAATAGAATTTAAAGCAGTTAGATGAAGTTGCCGTGGTTCAAACCCAAGCCGAGACATCTTGCCCAAAACGAAATATGAAAAATTATTTCTTGGGCAACTTCCTTTCAACAAAAACTCTTTGGCAAAATCTCTGAGAGCCAATAAAAATTCGCTTGAAAAGTTTTTCAAGGATCATTCGATCGGAGTCGACTTTAAACTGTAGGTACACATAGATAAAACTAACACACACAACATAGGTGATGTGAGAAGCTAGGTTGTAATCCTGACCGAAGGTTGCTCATGTCATCACTTTCATTGATTTTTTCTTTGCATTTTCAGATACTTTGTCAAAGCTTTTGTTCTTCAATTCCGGCTGTTTGAATATTATCACAATGGTTGAAAATAACTGTAATATTAAGTTGATAAGTCCATTCTTGTAACATCAGATTGTGATTTTATTTTAATTTAAAATCTCCCTATTTTTGGAATTCCTTTTTTGTTTTTTGCAAAAAATTATTCCACTGGGACACATATTGTAATCCGTAAATCGCTAAGTATTGACAAAATGAAAAATGGTTTGACCATATTAGATCATAGCATAGTTGAAATGAAAACTAAAACTCCGTTATTAGAATTATTAAACATAAGACTTAAAGTTTTATCCTTTTTCCAAACGTGCAGGGAAATAAAAAAAATTTTATAATATTTTTACTTTCTTTTAAAAACGTTTTAAATAGGATCTCGTAGATTGCAAATAAAATTAAAAAAATTTTGTGTTTAATAATCATTGAAATTCTTTGTTGTTTACACAATTCTCTGTACCAGTGGTCACAATTTGTTCTAACAACAACAATTGCTTTGTTTGTTATTATTCAATGCACACTCTTTGTGTAAACAATAACAATTACTAGACGAAGATCTTCAAACCACGATTACTTTCTTCAAACGCCTTGCGTCTTTACACAAGACTAACTGAAGTTTTACTTTACTTTACCTTTCATATAGCAACGTAAACAGTCTGATGAATGTCCTTGAAAGCGAACGTTCGTGTTTATGTGTCTTCTCGATATCTCCATAAATGTAAACATCATTGTTTACATTTGTTCTCTTATTTTTGTGTTTACTTGTTTGCTATTGCAGTCTTGTTTGTTTACATTTATTCTTGTAGTTGTATTTTTGTTTACTTGTTTATCATTGATAATTTGTAAACAAGTTTATTGTTTTTACTTTCTGTAGCTTTTGTTAGTTTTTTTTCTCAGTTTCGTAACAATGTTCTTAATATATGTCTACTAGATTTACATCATAGACACTTTTTAAGACATCATAGTATTACTTTTTAATTTTGATTTGTCCACCGGCCTGCTGGAGGATCTCTTTTCTTTTGTTTTTAGTTTGTTTAATTAAAAACTATTTTCTTATTTTAATTTTATCTTTAAAAACTTTTTAACCGGTTTGAAGACCAACAATTGACTTTCTAAGCGCCTGGTTGTAAAGGCCTCTAAATTTCTCTCGTCCTTAAATTTCTTTCGATGAATATCACGCTTTGCTGTCCAGAATTTTGTTTTCTTTAAGCTTACAAACGTTGATTTTTCGTTGTTAATTTGTTCACTTGTGTAATCCGCTTTAAGAATGGGTTACGGGGATAATTTTGTCACAATTATTTATATTTCATGATATTTAATCAAGTGATTAAATCGTATTTGTTTTTTTTTTTTTGGTAATAAATTAAATAAATCACTGATTTCAAGTACATATACTATGTACCATAGTATTACGATTTATTGAAGTAATGAGGAATTGCAAATTGTTTTTGATTTAAATTTAAACTCTCTCTCTTTAATGTTTGTATTCCAACAAACTCCTGTTAATCTTACGTTCGTTTATTCATTCAAGCATTCAGTCAGTTTACCAAACACTCGCTGCCATAAGTAAATATTATTCCACGAACACCCTTGAATGCTAAGGGGGGAGGGGGGGGGTATAAGTGGAATGGTGCACATAAACAAAGGATAAAGTCTTGGATAATTTAAATCATCTTTCGAATAGAAACTCTTTAATGGATTTCATGTGTTCCACACCGAATTTCTGGTTACACTCACTAATTTATTGTGTTTATTCGTTTAGTCGTACAGTGTTGTTTATTCGTTCGTTCGTTCGTTGATTCATGCCTGGAAGAGCAAGAACAGAACAGAACAGAACTGCAGGCTGAAAAAGTAATGCCGGAAAACGTGTAAATTGTTTGCTTTTGTTTCGATTCGATCGCGAACATTTGAAAGGTACACACACAGATGTTAACGAATTTTAATTGTTGTAATTAATTACGTCGATGTTGTGGTGTTTCTTGTTGTTTTAGTTCAGAACATAATGAAAATTCACTTTTTTGTTCTTCGCGTTTTATTTTTTTATTTTTTTTTATTGTTGAACAGATTTCAACTTCCACTCATTTGCTCGTGCATTCTTTTCAGTTGAGGTTGATTATTTTCAAAAGTAAAACAATATTCGTAATATTCGTAATATTTTCAATTGTAATCCATTTTAAACACTTTTTTTTCGTGTAATATGCGGCGTATTCAGAACAATACTATAAATGACGAACAACAACAAACATTTTAAAATAATGATAATGATGCTTAAAACAATAAACGGAAAACCTTTTCCGTATAATATTTCATTTTAATATTCCGCTAAAATATACACTCATGAGTCTTTAATCAGTGTACTGCACAAGTTGGTAAATTTATTTCCAAAATGTGACTTCAAGAGGTGATTTTGTAATAAAATATACGAACACAATCTACAAATTCTATAATTTGTGTGTATTGTAATATTTATTAAAAAAATGCAAGAGGGAGAGCCGAGTGGCCCACCCTAACTCATTCATATAAAGATTTATAGTTTGTCCTCAATATATGTTAGATGTCTGCCCCAATCAAGTTGCCCGGCAAAATTCAGCATGATGTTCGACAGCAATGAATATTATTCTTCTGATAATTCGTTCTCCTTACTATCTCCAGGCTACTTGTCGATAGTCTAATGTATAACACAAATTATTTCTTATTGTTATTTAAAAAAACAAAAGTTTGGACTCATGTTTCATGTTTTTTTTTGACGATTGTAAGCTGCCAAATCCCTCTTTCATCTCCGTAGAAAGGTTCTGGCCTCATTTTGTAAGCTGATCTTTATTGCCATGAGCTTCACATGATCTGTATCAACCTGCTTAATCGATTTGACTTAACTTTCTATTCTAATCTAAAGCCAACTAAAGAAACTGAACTCTCTAATGGTTACCAGACTGTCAGATTATAATTGACATGTCCCCTCCTGTGTACTTCCAGTTCAAGTTGTGTTCAGCACATTTATCGATCGAGTAAACTTTCGCTTGGAAGAAACTTGCGAGCTTTCCGACTGAGTCTGAATGCTCAGTGATCGAACATCTACTCCGCTATTTGCCTTTGTCCTGTCCGCATACCATAGAATGTCCTTAGGCTTGCAAGTTTATCCATTCACTTGTATTCCTTTTCAGAAACTACAAAGTTAACTAGTACAGTATAGTGGATAGTTCTTGATTCGATTCGATTTGTCCTGATAAATCTCACATCATATCTGTCTCCCATTATCCTAAAAATAGACTCTAAACTAACTGTTCCTTACTACCATATTCAAAGGATCCAAATCCGTTTGTTGGTAAAGAAAATAAACCTGGAAATGTGTCAATGTATCGATAACTTACATCGAGTGTTTTGAAAACATCGAGTGTATATCGTCCACCCCTAGCCGCGGACTCTAATAAGTCAACAGACTACCTACTAGACTAGACTGCTGTGACTTTAGTAATGAGAAAATCTATTCACATGTCATAAAAGACTTTCCTTACGACTGTAGATGATCAACTAAAGAGTTGGAGGGAAAGATCTATTGAAGACAACATTAGAGAGACTTATTACAGGCAGACCCGAATATTAGCTCTGCATAAACTGACTTGCGAAGTGGGGGCCGTGTTTCAACCAGATAAAAACCACGCGTACATATAATCATTGTAGTGCGGTTGGGAGGCTGCGTCTATCTCTTATAGAGCAGCGTTATTAAATAGCCTCATGATAAAATAAAATCACACCTTTAGTATTCGCTAATGGATAAGTTTTTTACTAGATCATACCAATAAATGAACCTGATAAATTCTATTTAAAAATCATGAATTGCCTTAAAAACAACAAACTTTACTACTATAAAAGTCTACGAATACCCTTGCTTGCAGTCATGTTTACATATGCAAGCATAAACATCGACATGTGTATACAGACATCGATATTTTTTATCATTAATCATATAAGAATGAATGAATTGAAATAACAACAGCAAAGTCATTGCCTATTGTTAAGGTTAACGACTCTCTAGCGGGTATCAAATCAACACTATTGCACCAACATACCTACAGTGGAGTGGTATGAAAAATAATAAGGACTCCGATGTGACAATCTTTAGGAGAAAAAAAGACATTTTGGCATATCGAATCCGATATCACGAGCGTGTGATGATTTATTATCTTTGAACCACGTCTTAGCGAACAATGCAACATCCTTAGGGTCATTATAAAGCGGGAACATGATTCAGAGTGGCATATTTTTATTTGACATCTATTTTTACACATGGTGTGTTTCCATTTTGACTTTAATCAAATAAAATTAAAGTAAAAAGAATGAATGACTATTATTTTGCACATCATTGTGTACCTAGAACGGAAGTATATGCTTATTTTGGATCAGGCATTACCATTTCATAGCACAATTGTGCAGAGAGGATTCACAGATATTGCTTATGATCTTTTGTTTATTCGTGGATCAGACTTCGGCGAGTGCACATGTTAGCGGATGCTGTAATATATTTTTTCAGGTTCACACTCAAAAAATTTTTTAAGTAGTAAATATTTTAAAAACGCTTTTATTAAAATCCAATGCCTTATATGTTCTTAAATGACATTTTATTAGGAATTTTTTTTATTTTAAATTAAAAGGTTTATTATTAGTAGGTGAGGAAATTTATGAACCAAAAGTAGCTCCTACTAAATATCTAAAAAACATTCCCTAATATTTGAGTCAAAGATGTATAACTTTATGCATGTTGATGAAATGAAAATCAGAATAGCGTATATTACTAACATTTTTCTTTGACTGTAAATAAATAAATTCTCTTAATTTATTTTCTCTCTCTTACTCACTAATTCACGACCAAAAAATTTTTGGTAACCCCTGTTCCAAAACCACATATCTTCCAATGTGTTTTATTTACAGAACCCTTATAAATGATAAGTTTTTTGTCCAAATATTATTTTATTGGTAACCCTAACGTAATACAAATGTTTTTCTTTAATACAGCAAAGGTTCTTGGACTTCCTGCAACTTTTTTTACTTAAATTTTATAAAATAGCAGGACATTAGAGTCTCTTAATTTTAACATTTAGGGATATTATTTTTCAGTTCCAATTAAATTCTTCTTAGTCCAGTATGTTGATTGTAGCGTATATTAGTTTAGGATTACGACGTTGACTCTCGCACTTTCTCATGTCTGTCGTGTAAATCCTATCACATGCATACAATCAGTCAATACTTCGTCTTAATTAGCCAACCACACTCTACTATGACTCGGCTACTATAGACTTGGTAGTAGTTACTCGGATGTGTTGGTTGTCACTGTGAATTCGTGTAATTTTTGGCAACAAGCGCATGAAATTAAAGCTGCCAACTAATTTCTATTCACAACCTTTTATTGAGGATTACAACCTATTGGTTCTCACACCCTACCATGTTGTGGTGTATTAAAGTTAATCTATGGGGTGGCAGGAGGCCCATACTTTAACGCGAGGGCTTGAACGACAAATTTTAAAAGATCTTCAGCAATTTTATTATTTTTTGCCTAGAAGACTGCTAAGAGGTAGTTGTCGAAAGAAATAATTCTCTAATATTGTCGTTTCGTATCGTGATGGTACTGCCTAATAAAATAATACATACTAGATTTACTGGAGACTTCTAGGAAATGTTCCTCAGGTTCAAACTATAATACTACATTACATACATATAGCATACATAATTGGCCTTACAATCCTTCAGTCAGGATATACGGCCTAGCTTCTCACACCACTTATATTGTGTGTGTTAATTTTTTATACATGAGTGGCGGGACCTACACGCTTAAAGTCGACTCCGAATGACAGTTTTTGGAAACTTTTCATGGCAATTTTATTTACTCTCAGAGTTTTTGCCAGAAATCTGCTGAGAGGATGTCGCCGAAGAAATATTTTTCCGTATTTCGTTTTTGATGTCTGACCGGGAATGCGAACCCTGGGCTTTCGTCTAATAAGCCAACACAAAGCGATGCAATGTCGTTGACATACCGTCTTTATGGAGATTTCTTCCAGTTTTGCAATAAGTTTCAAGAGTTGTTTGAAGATTTATTTTCTTATTATTTACTAGACTTGAGTTCCTATTACTCTTATCCGTTTAAATATCGATTTCATTATGTGCTCTAATTAAAACTCTATTCATTATTTAAATTGGATTTTCTTTACACCTGACTGGTAAATATCTAAATACGCCAGTAATCCATTTTCGCTTACAGTGCATGTTACATGCACAGCTAACATCGTTTAAGAGTAATTGTAAGCTCTTTCTCTTAAATTGTCTTCAATTTATTAAAGCTCAGCCACTCAAATACAAACAAAACAACACCAAAAATTTTGCACACAGCTTAAGCTGTAAATGAAAATAAATGAAGACAAGAAAACCAAGTAAAACATGTAAGTTTACATGTAGTACATGCTTGTGCATGTGTATGTATTCGTTGTAAAGAATGTTGCATGTCAACAGCCTCCTGAGTGTTAGATACTCAAATCTTATTGTGTTGTTTTCCTTAAGAAAACACTTTCCCTCTCTTTAGGGTAGAAGTAGTAGGAGCGAGAAGTACAGATTGAAGAGTCTTACCTGTTTAGGTGATATATATACTCGCTCACCTTTTTTTTAATATTAAAATTTTTCTAACATACAGTTTGTTTCAAAAGTTTACGTATACCCATAGGTACATACACATGCAATGTCAGGAATTCTAAATATATGAGGAGCGTATTTAGGCAGGGTATGTATTTAAACTCATTTAAGCATATCTAGACCTGTGGGTTGTGATCATCGACGACAGATTCAACTTTAAGGAGCACGTGAAATACATCGGCGAAAAGGCATCTGTAAGCCAGGGAGCTGTGATGAGGATGATGCCAAATATTGGAGGACTAAATCCATTTAAGAGGAGAATAATATCGAAGGTTGTAACCTCGATAATGTTATATGCTTGCCCAATATGGTTGGAGGCACTCTCCATGGGGAAGACACGGGGGGAATGGGCCTCGGTGTATCGTCTAAGCGTGATTAGGCAGATAAGTGGCCTCAGGACAGTGTCTGATGAAGCGGTACTGGTATTGGCAAAGACAATACCGATAGATATTTTGGCACGATGCGAGATGAAGCCAGATATACTTTCGCGCGTCTCGAGATCCGCGACAAATTAGCAGCCGTATAAAGGAGCGGGAGGAGCGAAGGACTTCCATGCACAAATGGCGTCACGATGGGAAGACAGTTTAAAGGGAATATGGACATTTCGCCTTGTCCCTGATATAACCAGTTGGATGGAGAACAATCATTGCGAGCCTGAACTATTTACGTGACCCAGGTCCTGAACTGATCATCGATGCTTCAGGAGAGTACCTGCACAGATTTGAACATGATACTTCCCCTATTTGTCCAAACTGTGTTAGATGAGGAGAAAGATGCGGAGCATATTCTAACATGCTGCCCCGGATTTAGATGGCCGGTGAAGACTAGTTTTGTACCAAAGCCGGCTTATGGAAGAGGGTGATGAATTCTAGGTGACTATGGAACCAATACAGCAGGAGAGATGGCTGAGTTATGCTGGAACTCCGAGAGGTTGGAGGACGAAGGCGAAATTTAAAATTCGTTGAGATCAAGCTTTTAAGCTAATCAGCCCCTCCCGAAGTAATACCTTCCGACAGTCCCGCGGGGGAGAGTGGTTGAAGTATGGAGTGGGTGGTTTAAGTTCATGTAGGTCACCAGTGGATGGTGAATCGTGCACTGTTTTGTTGGAACAAAAGTGTCTTTCAAAGATTCCAACCTCCGGCTCAAGACAAAAAAAGACCTGTGGGTTTTTTGTGTGTGTGTGTTTGTGTCTATGGATTTCCTTACATACATGTAAACCTACATATATTTTAAGGAAGTTTGTTTTTTCAGTAATTCATTTACTTTTTTTTGAGTACATTTCGTTGAGTGTTTTCTTCTCTCTCTCTCTCTCTCTCTAAGCGATGCAATGTCGTTGACATACCGTCTTTATGGAGATTTCTTCCAGTTTTGCAATAAGTTTCAAGAGTTGTTTGAAGATTTATTTTCTTATTATTTACTAGATTGAGTTCCTATTACTCTTATCCGTTTAAATATCGATTTCATTATGTGCTCTAATTAAAACTCTATTCATTATTTAAATTGGATTTTCTTTACACCTGACTGGTAAATATCTAAATACGCCAGTAATCCATTTTCGCTTACAGTGCATGTTACATGCACAGCTAACATCGTTTAAGAGTAATTGTAAGCTCTTCTCTTAAATTGTCTTCAATTTATTAAAGCTCAGCCACTCAAATACAAACAAAACAACACCAAAATTTTGCACACAGCTTAAGCTTTAAATGAAAATAAATGAAGACAAAAACCAAGTAAAACATGTAAGTTTACATGTAGTACAGCTTGTGCATTGTATGTATTCGTTGTAAAGAATGTGCATGTCAACAGCCTCCGCGAGTGTTAGATACTCAAATCTTATTGTTTGTTTTCCTTAAGAAAACACTTTCCTCTCTTTAGTAGAAGTAGTAAGAGCGAGAAGTACAGATTGAGAAAGTATTAATGTTTAGGTGATAATATACTCGCTCAACTTTTTTTTAATATTAAAATTTTCTTAACATACAGTTTGTTTCAAAAGTTTACGTATACCCATAGGTACAACACATGCAATGTCAGGAATTCTAAATATATGAGGAGCGTATTTAGGCAGGTATTTATTTAAACCATTAAGCATTCTAGACCTGTGGGTTGTGATCATCGACGACAGATTCAACTTTAAGGAGCACGTGAAATACATCGGCGAAAAGGCATCTGTAAGCCAGGGAGCTGTGATGAGGATGATGCCAAATATTGGAGGACTAAATCCATTTAAGAGGAGAATAATATCGAAGGTTGTAACCTCGATAATGTTATATGCTTGCCCAATATGGTTGGAGGCACTCTCCATGGGGAAGAACACGGGGGGGAATGGGCCTCGGTGTATCGTCTAAGCGTGATTAGGCAAATAAGTGGCCTCAGGACAGTGTCTGATGAAGCGGTACTGGTATTGGCAAAGACAATACCGATAGATATTTTGGCAGATGAGATGAAGCAGATATACTTTCGCCGTCTCGAGCATCCGGGAACAAATAGCAGCTATAAAGACGGAGGAGCGAAGGACTTCCATGCACAAATGGCAGTCACGATGGGAGAACAGTTTAAAGGGAATATGGACATTTCGCCTTGTCCCTGATATAACCAGTTGGATTGAGAACAATCATTGCGAGCTGAACTATTACGGACCCAGTTCCTAACTGATCATCGATGCTTCAGGAAGTACCTGCACAGATTTGAACATGATACTTCCCCTATTTGTCCAAACTGTGTAGATGAGGAGAAAGATGCGGAGCATATTCAACATGCTGCCCCAGATTTAGATGGCCCGGTGAAACTAGTTTTGTACCAAAGCGGCTTATGGAAGAGGTGATGAATTCTAGGATACTATGGAACCAATACAGCCAGAGAATGGCTGAAGTTATGCTGGAACTCCGAAGGTTGGAGGAACGAAGGCGAAATTTAAATTAGTGAGATCAAGTTTTAAGCTAATCAGCCCTCCGCGAAGTAATACCTTCCGACAGTCCCGCGGGGGAGAGTGGTTGAAGTATGTAGGGGTGGGTTTAGTATGTAGGCACCAGTTGCTTTCAGTAAAGTTGTTTAAATTTCGATTTTTAGCCTCTGTTTAGTTTTGGTTTCCATTTATATTCACGTTTATGGGAAACATCATCTTCCATGTGGACTCTTATAACAAATCTCTATGGTTGCTTGCAAGGGTATTTAAAACGCAACACAACAGCAGAAACAGCGGTTAATTAAGGTAGGAATATGAATATGAAGGAAAACGATTTTTTATTCGTTTTTTATGTCACTGATTTGTGTCAAGGATATCAAATTTAGTATTCGTTTCGGAGTTTAGTTTTGTGGGCAAATAGAATACACTCTGTATCAAAGGAAAAGGTAAGAAAGAAAAATAAAAAATTTGATCAATTTTTAGAGCACACTGTAACTGTTCTTTCTATTGTCTACACATTAAATAATAACCTGTAAAGATGTCGGCGAGCGATAACAGTATAGAATGGCCTTATTCACTTTATCACCCCGGATTAAAGACAACGGCGTGTGCTCGCTGAAGATGCTCTGGGCAATTTCTTCCATTTCTGGTGAAAGTGTCGAATTTAGGACGATACCGATCTACATGGGATACATTCTCCTATTGAGTATGTATTTTGAACTAACAGCGTCATCCGTCCATAAGTATGGCCCGAACATCACACATCAACGACATGCAACGTGTACATCGATGGTTAGCGATCACCGAGACTGTGTGGTACGATTCTGTTAGATTTTTCTCTTCTGAGCTTTTCTTAAGTAGCAAGTGCCACAAAGCACAGTGGTTCTTGAATCCAACATAACCCATGGGGATCAAGTTTAATTAATTGATTAGTACATTTTCACTAGAATTTAGGCCATATATTTCCCTATGTATATTTGGAGCGTAGTCTAGTAGACGAGAGCGCAGATTTCTCAAAAGAAAAAAAATTATTTCTTGCTGCGGTCTTCTGGCAAAAGCTCTGAGCGTAAATAATCATTGCTATGACAAGTTTCTCGAATTAGTTGTTAAAGTCGCCGTAGTCTAGTAGGTAGTGTGTTCGCTTATTAAACGAAAAGACAGGATTCGAATCCGCGGTCAGACATCTGAAACGAATTATGAAAAAATATTTCTTTGGGGGCTTCCAGCAGCAGATTTCTGGCAAAAACTCTGAAAGTAAATAAAATTGCCATGAAAAGTTTCTCAAAAATCTGTCGTTCGGAGTCGACTTTAAATTGTAAGCCCCGCCACTCATGTATAAAATTAACACACACAAGATAAGTGGTGTGAGAAGCTAGGCAGTAATCCTAACTGAAGGGTTGTAATGGTCAATTATGTATGCTTGTATGTAGTTGACGTCGAACTATAGGTTCCGCCCTTAATGAATAAAATTACAACATGGTGATGCATGGGTGATGCAAGAAGCTGGGTTGAAATCCTGGATAAAGGTTTGTCGCAACATACTATCTACTAGACTACTGCACCCTGTAGTCCTTATATAAAAAACTTATGTATGGAGTACGTTAAAAATATTATCAGGATACGTTTTGTTTGACTTTGAGATCAGATGCCTGCAAATTATCCATCCTTAAGCTGCGTTATTGCATCAATTATAACAAAAGAATTGAATACTTCCAATCAAACATACTTACCCAAGCATGTTAAAACATGGTTGCTGTTCTAGAAAAATTTGTAGTGCTTATTCAAATATCTCACAGTGTTTCATTCTTATTCTCATAGGTATTATTTTTGTAATACAAATTTTTTATGAATGGATGAGTATGTGTTGAATATGTCTTAGGGAAGAAATATTACATGCGATTTTATTCATACAGTAATACTGTCGGTCTGTCTGTCTGTCTTACGAATTTAATAAAATGTTTCATTTTCGTTTTTTGGGTGACAGATTAATTAGATTATTTGGAAATATTCCCACATTTTCTTTAAGCTCAAGAAAAACAGCCAGACAAGTAGACACAATTTTTGGTAAAATATTGTAACGTTTTTACCTTTTCAAAACGTTTGAAATATGAGCTCGTAGATTGCAAATAAAAATAAAACAAATTTGTGTTTAATTTTAATTAAATCCTTTATTATGCGCACAATTTTGTGTGCCACTGTTTACAACGTATTCTAACAGCAACAATTGCTTTTCTTTGTTATTCCTTTGTTTATGCCCTTTGCGATAAACAATAACAATTATTACACAATTATTCTGTAGATCTTTGTAACGGAGATCGTCAAAACACAATTGCTTTCTTCACACGCAACGCTTCTTCATACAAGACTGACTGAACTTCTACTTCGACTTTGCATGCTTTGCCTTGCCTTTTATATAGCGACTTAAACAGTCTGATGAAGGTTCTTAAAAGCGAAATCTCGAAATCACCATAAACGTAAACGTCGTTGTTTACATTTATTTATGCTTTCACGTTTGTTATTTTTGTATCTTGTTTACGTTCGTCCTTACAGCGTTGTTGTTGTTTATTGTTTACTCGTTTATTCCTTTTTTTTTCGTTATACTGATGTTGTTGTTTTATTTTCGTTAATTAAGTAAACAAGTCCGTTATTTTTGTTTTTGTAGCTTTTGGTTAATATTTTAATGTTAAACGATGTTACACCATTTCCATTTTCGTAACAATATTAACAGAATAAGAATTTCGGAATCATATTTTATCGGACACTATATTTTATAGCCTTTATTTGCAGATAAGACTTTAATTTCTTGAAAATAAATACGTCGAGAAGCAAGTAAGCATTTGTCTGAGATTTCTGAAAGCATTTTTAGGATTTTTAAATTTGTTTTCCTCTCAGTTTTCTATTGTAAGAATACAATTCAATATTTATGTTTAAAAACATAGTGTACATATGTATGTGTTTTTGCGTTAGATATTATCCTTGAATTTATGAAAACTGTCGCATTCAAACACACATCATACTTGTACGCCGTTATTAAGTTAACAAAGTTTTCTTTTCATCTCTGGAATTGGAGTAACGCTGAACATTTTTTATTTCAGGATGTTGCTTACGTGTTCGTTACCATTAGGGCAAGTATGTCGTTGAAGTATAAGGCAGCAGTGGCCGTGGCATTTGCCATAATGCAGTTTGGCAAATCATTGGCAGAAAATTATTGTTATTTGTAGCCTTCATGTTGCTAAGCTGTTAGCATGGATGTGTTTTTAGTTGTTCTTATAAATAGAAAATCAATTCAAAGAGATGCGGTAAAATTTGGGGTCTTAGAAGTAGTATAAGTTGAAATAGGACATTTTAGCATTCAAGGACGATAATAAGGCGGTATTAAGACAGCATAGTTAAAACGATATTTAATAAGCTTTCACAATCCTTTTTAGTGCACTTCAAGGGGAGTCGTAAATCGGTTTACTGATCCCATTTTCTATGC